>NAJL01000029.1:0-73766 GCA_005059885.1 Salinomyces thailandicus
CGGTCGAGGCTCTAGTTCGATAATCAAACGCCCTTAGAGGTACTGCGTGCTTTTCTGATGCCAATGGTGTGCTTCTAATACGGGAGTGCAGCCGTCCTTTTAGTAAATCCTTACTCTCAAGGCTGTATGGAGGCCTCTGAAGTCAATGTTAACGACGGTGATGGGTTTCGAGCGGAACCAGTCCGGCGGTACCATATCCAACGTCGCCAGCCACTTGAATGCTCTAGCTTTTCGGGGTCGTATGCAGAAGATCACGGGCTGGATCTGCTGTGGGATTAGTGGCCAGTTGCTTGAATTCTATGAATAGGTTTCTACTGCTGCAGCGGGGTGGTGCAGGTGGCGGCCAGGAGTTCCAGCAGTTATGGCAAGGAGCGGGCTGAGTACCAACAATGGCGAGGAGTAAGCGGCAGATCCGGCGCTGCTCTGCAGAGAGTTCGCTCCACAATCCTGTCGCGACGCTGGCGCGCGGCGGCAGCAAAGCAGCACCATTTTGGACTGCCGGCCGCTTCGGTCGTTCAGTGTGCAAATCGAAACATTTCGGACTCCATCATTGCACTCTCCTCACCTCCAGCTTGCCTTGAGCACCGCCAGCAAGCGCAACATACTGACCGCTCTCTGTACGTTTCAGCCATTTGTTGCTCTCGTACTGCGCCGTGAAGATGGACATTCTTAAGACTGCTGCGCCGTCTTCTGCAACGTCATCCTTTGCCCATGTCCATCGACCGAATGACCAGTTCAAGATGTAGCGGGCTCGTCCGTCCTCGATACCGTTGACTTCTGTACCATCAGACGCTTTCGGTGGCTTCGATGAATACAACACTGCTTTGATGCGATAGACTTCATCTTTCGGTGCAGTCTTCAGAAGGGCTTCAAGTTTGTCGAGATCGATGCTGGCCTCTGCTTCTGACGAGCTGAGTGTGACTGACAAGCATTCCATCTCCGACGTGTGGCCATGCTTATGGTCATGTCCGTGGTCATGGCTTGGCTCAGTCAACCATGACCTCGCCATCTTCGAGTCGAACCCGAACAGTAATTCCTTGCTCAACCAGCCCTTATCACTCTTCGTTTGTGGCGTATCGACGTCCAGATCTCCAAGCTTGTCCAGAAACAAATCAAATGCTCGATCGCCCAAGCTTTCCCACTTGTTGATGACGATCAAGTCCGTCTGCTTCGCTTGCAGCTTGGCCGTATAAGAAGTATTGGCGTAACCGCCCCAATTCTCAGCATCGATCACAGAAACAATACCATCGAGCTCGTACCGGCCCGTCGCTTTGCTAATGCGATTCACTTCCAGTACGAGCTTCAGCGGCTCCGCAGACCCGGACGTCTCGATAATGATGCGATCCGGGTGACTTTCACGGTCTAGGGTGGCAAGAGCGTCTTCGATCTGTCCGACATTCGTACAGCAAATGCAGTCGCCGAGAAGTTCTTTGCTGCCTGTCATTTCCGCAGCGGCGGCAAGCTGACTGTCGACGTTGAGGTCGCCAATTTCATTCTTGATCAAGGCGAGTTTGTAGCCTGGATTCTCGGCTCGGAGTTGAGGGAGAAGGTTCAGAATGAGAGTCGTTTTTCCGGATCCGGCGAAGCCTGTGATGATTGTGATGGGTATACGGCGGTCGCCGTTCACTGCGCCATCTGTAGCCATTCTTGCGATTCGGCCAACGAGGTTCTTGTGGGAGGAAGGTGTCGTCTAGTGGGAGATGCGTGAGAGATTTTGATGGGCCAGTGGAAAGCCGGTTCCTTCCTAAAGTGGCCAAACTAGGCGGTGTACCGCAGGTCAAACCGCGGCTGGCAGAATTTCAGAAAAGTTCAGAACGTCAAGCGTCTACTTCAAAGCATGTGCGACTTCTGACCGGACGACTGAGCAGATGTTTTGACGAGCTGGAATGGCATACAAAGCGGACGTAAAGACGACCTTTGAACCCAGTCGCGTCATTCAACCCATCTACACTGGGGGCAGCGTTGCGCTCAGCGAAGATGGCCAGGTGCTGGCGAGCTGCCTTGGAGAAGAGGTGCTTCTTACCGACCTCAACACCGGAGAGCATCTGGCGCGCATAGAAGGGGTGAGTGCCGTCGCGTAGCAGCAGCAAGCGAAGACTGACCATTGACGAAGACATAGGATGGCGAGCCAATTACCACAATCGCACTCACGCCGGATTCAAGCTATCTAACAATATGCTCGCGGTCACTCACGATGCGCATATACGCGCTACAGTCGTCTCGAACATTGGACAGCGGCATCGAGACGCACCTCCTGCGCACGCTAAAGCCGCATACTACGCCTGTCGTTACCGCTGCAGTCGACACGACAAGCTCACTGCTTGCCACTGGAAGCGCAGATGGCGTGGTCAAGGTGTGGGACTTACGAGGAGGCTACACGACACACACCTTTCATGGTCATAGTGGTGTCATTTCTGCGCTCCACTTCTTCCACGTCGATCCCTTGGACGTCGAATTGTCGACCAAAAGCAAGAAGAAGAAAAGTAAGCAGCGAAATGCCGAAGCTGAAGAGGTGCAACTGGACGAGACAACAGCCGGCTACAGACTGGCTTCCGGAGGAGAGGATGGTAGGGTCAGGATATGGGACTTACACAAACGGAAGAGCTTGGCAACCCTCGAGGGTCACATTTCCGTGGTACGGAGCCTGAGCTATTCGCCTGACTTGAAGTCTTTGCTATCAGCGAGTCGAGACAAAACGACGATACTCTGGGATGCGAAGTCGTGGCAACAGCTGTCGACCATTGCAATTCTGGAGGCCGTTGAAAGCGCAGGTTTCATTGAGAGTGGTCGCTTTTTCTACACCGGAGGCGAGACTTCACGTCTACGGATCTGGAGCGCAGAGACGGGAGCTGAGGTCACGCAAGATCAGCCCCTTGGAGTGGAGACGGAGGCCATAGTGGATGTGCTACATCACGATAGCCTACCCTTCTTACTTTCTGTCCGCGCCGATCAAACTCTCATTCTACATTCGCGTCAACCGCTGGAGTCGCTCAAGGTCACAAAGGGCCAGCAGATACCACCGCTGCCTGATCTCAGACGCATCTCCGGCACACACGACGAGGTCATCGATGTCGCTTACGTAGGCTCCGATCGGAGCTGCATGGCTCTGGCCACGAATCTCGAAGACATTCGGATTATTTCTCTCGCGGGAGGCTCTCCAAATGCGAACTCGACCGACACTTCAGCCTATTTCGGTGCGGATATCGGCTTGCTCAAGGGCCACACAGATATTATAATCACGCTCTCTGTCGACTGGTCTGGCCACTGGCTAGCCACCGGCGCAAAAGACAATACTGCCAAGCTCTGGCGGCTCGATCCATCTTCCCATGACTACTCATGCTACGCGACGTTTACCGGACATGCAGAAAGCATCGGTGCTGTAGCGTTACCATGCGCAGCCCCTCTTCCAGGCTCAAAGGAAAGCAACGATCCGCTCAAGTATCCGCCCAAGTATTTGGTGACCGGCAGTCAGGACAAGACGGTCAAGCGTTGGGATATCAGCGCACAGCCTGGAAAGGTACCGCGAGCTGCATACACCCGGAAAGCCCACGACAAGGACATCAACGCCATTGCTACTTCACACTCAACATCAACACCCTTATTTGCCTCAGCCTCGCAGGACCGGACTGTCAAGATCTGGGATGTGGAGTCAGGCGAGGCGATTGGGGTGCTTCGCGGCCACAAGCGCGGTGTGTGGTCCGTCGCGTTCTCGCCTCCCGGCATGCCCGCGTTGACCACTGGTGAGAGTGGTATGGCGAGCAATGCCAAAGGCATGGTCGTTACTGGGTCTGGGGACAAGACGGTGAGAATTTGGAACCTGAGCGACTACAGCTGCCTGCGTACCTTCGAAGGTCATGTGAATAGCGTGCTCAAGGTAGTATGGCTGCCAGCTCCCACAGAAGTCAGAGGAAAGAGGAACAAAGGCGCGCAAGTGGCGAGTGCTGCTGGCGACGGCTTAGTGAAGGTGTGGGATGCGCAGGAGTCAGAATGCGCGGCCACGCTTGACAACCACATCGATCGCGTGTGGGCGCTCGCGGTCCGGCCGTCTGCAGCGCCGTCCGCCGAGACTTCCAAAAAACCCGAAGATGAGGACACTGCCATGATGGTCGACGAAGAAGAGGCGCTACCGAATGAACCAACGGTCGAACTTGTCTCTGGCTCGGCCGACAGCACGCTGACCTTCTGGCACGATACATCTGCTTCGACAGCTATGGCAGCCACGACGCAGGCTACGCAGAGAGTTGAGCAAGACCAGGAGCTGCAAAATTACATCCGTTCTAGCAACTACAGGGAAGCAATTGTGCTGGCCTTACAGCTCAACCACCCGAAACGTCTCCTGGATCTTTTCACGGGCGTCGTGAACGGCCCACACGACGCTGGTAGTTTCACAGGGAAGACCGACGTGGACAACGTCCTTTTGAGTCTCAGCGATGGCCAACTGTGGAACCTCCTTCGAAGAGTACGCGATTGGAACGCCAACGGTCGCACTCACAACGTCGCACAGCACGTCCTTTACGCCATCCTTCGCTTGATACCGCGGGAGCGCCTGCTCAAGCTTCAGAACCGGCGTCGTAAAACTGTCGCCCTAGAAGACGATGCTGAGACCGGCCTGACAGACGCCATGTCTGAACTCAGCACGAAGGATACGAGTAAGAAGGAGAGTGTAAAGGACGTTATAGATGGATTGAAGGCTTACACACAGCGGCATTACGAACGGTTAGAGAGGACAGGCGATGAGCGCTTTGTGTTGCTTTGGGCGATACAGCAGATGGACAGTGTAGGAGGGGATGTTATGGCGAATGGTCTGACGAATGGTCATGCGGAACAGGACCTTGTGATGGTAGATTGAGGATTGAGATACCTGGTTTTTTGCTGCGTAACAGCGGGATGTACAAACACAGTGTCGCATTCCCGCAAATCCTCTACCTTTCAACAATTTCGATGAATTGTGTGAATGTCTGAAGGCCTTCGAGCAAGGATGCCTGGGCATGTAAATGTGATATATCTGAAGGCCGTGCCACGCTTGGGGGTGGTCTGTGCGTCTTCTGCGACCTCCCTGCACGTCGCTTACGCCTTTATGAATTACGATCCTTCCACGCAAACACTGCATGTACATCCCAAAAAGCATCTCTAGGCAATTGTGTGGGCTTCGCATGATGACATGCTTTCGCTCTGGGAACCCTTGGTACTAGCACCGTCGACCAGTCAGAACTCGCAGTTGCCCACGAGGTTCAGAGAAGCATAAATTTCGCTACAAGACTGGACCTGTGATGGCGAAAAAGCGAAAACGGAGCTCTTTGCAAGACTCCGCCACCAAGCAAGCTACTGAGCCTCTACGCAAGAAGCACAAGGATGCAAAGGGCAGAGCGGACAACACCGGGTTACATCCCGCAGTCTCCGCTTCCACTACAAAGTTGCAAGGCAAGCCGGATGCCTTGTCTGAGCACTCGCGGCAGGACAAGACCGCAGCTACGAACAGTGCAGCGGATATGAAGCCACCACCTGGTCTGAGTAAGGATCAACGAAAGACGTGGAGACTGAGACGGGAAAAATCCGGCGTGGCGGCGGCAGCGACGTACGCCTCCCAAGCGCTGGGCCAGCAGCAGTCCCCGAGCACCACCAAGGAGGAGGCCAGTTCATCCACTGCGCCCACAACTAGAGTTGAGCCCGCTCAAATCAGAAGGGCGGTCGACCCTGAGCTGCTTCGCAGAGCGGCCACCACGAAGCTAGTATTGCCACCGGAGAAGCAATGGATGGAGGGACATCTCAAGAATGAGCAGCCTGTCGCAAGCCTGACTGACATTGAGACCGCATCCTTGGCTAAGCCGAACGAGTTAGGGGCGGCAAAAGCAGAGAAGGCTCGACAAAGATCAAGCCCTGCTTCGAATGCTCAAGCGACACTACATTTGGAGGCAGCTAGCCCAACGTTTCCATCGTCAAAGTGGCATGCCGAGAGAGTAACGGCGTCGAACCCAGGCCACTCGCACGCACAGACTTCCAAGCAAGTAGGTGCTACGGCAGCAAACAAAGCCAAGCAGCCGACCTCACCAATCCCGAAGACTCTCCATAATGTCAACGCCCCCAAGCCAACTGCACTGGCCCAGCCGAATGAGAGTAGTGACGACAGCAGTGACGAGGGCAGCTCAGAAGTCGATGCCCAGGACGACAATGGCTTTCAACGGCCAAGCAAGATGGCCGATCATGATAGAATGGACACAGCCTCCAACATCAGACCTCTGGCCTTCCAAGATGGAGCCCAACCGACGCCTCCGACTACTGCAACTACTTCGCTCTCGTCATTTGGTGCTAAGCTGAGAACCTCAAATGTATCTTTCAGCGGTAGCCTGGCTTTCACGCCTTCAATGAGACCCAAACCTACTCGTGTAACTAAGACGTCCGCTCCGGAGCCCGTGCGCACGACGTTTGACCGCTTCAGTGCTCTCATCAACGGGCAGGATGACGATAGTGATGAGGACGACGACAGTGGGTCAAGCAGCGAGGAGGCTTGTAGTGCTTGTGACGAGGCAAAATCTACAATTAGGAGGCAGCATCTTCAAGCGCGGAAGTCGTCTGCTTCCCTTGCGACGACGAGTCAGCGCCCGAGCTGTGCGGCGCCAAAAGATCGAAAGAGAAAGGATGGTGAGGCTAGGTCTGACAAAGAGCAAAGCTCTATAAAGGCTGTCGTAAACGGGACAGCGACTGTGCCGAGTCAAGGCCAGGATATTCCGCTTTCTCGTCGAATCGCTCTGAAGAGCTATGGAAATGACAGCGAGGGCAGTAGCGACAACGACAGCAGCGCCAGCAGCGACAGCGATAGCGAGGGCGACGGCGACCGTGAATCTGCCCCCTTACTTCATGCTGAAGCGTCGAAGCTGGAGAGTGTACATGCAGTGCAGGTCGGTGGTGCTGATGGCGTAGCTCTAGCTGACGTCCAGTCCGCAACGATACACGATGAAGATCTTGATCATACTGAGAACTCTTCAGACGGCAACGTCGCTGAAGAACATGATGCGCCTACCACACAACGCCTTACCGCGCCTGTTGACGCACAACCTACAGCAAGCGAAGATCGTAACGAGCTTGCCAGACCCGCAAACGTCGACAATCCATTGGCCTCTGCAGCGCTTCCGACGGATGCAGATGGGCCATCCGAGCATGATCGAGATCGATTGCAGAATGATTCACCACCCACTGCATCTGAAAGCGACGAGCTTGAGGCCGAGGCGTCACCGGCTAGCACTTCTGCTCGAACGCCGGCCGACGAAGTAGGTGATGGGGTTGTCTCGAAGCAGCTCTCAGAGAGCGACTTGGAAGATAAAGGAACTTCTAGCATGTCAGATGACGCGGAGGACGAAGTGTCTCTGGCTAGTTCCCTTCCAATTACGTCTGCACATCACGAAAAAGGGGAGGAAAGAACTAAATCGTCCGGAAGAGCGACTCGCGATTGCTCTGTGCTCGGCTCTGTCCCAAACAAATTTGTCAAAGATGATGAATGTGGAGATCAGCAAATCAACAGCGAGAGCAACCATACTAGTTCTCCGACATGGAGGTGTCTCGGAAGCAAGCGAAGCCTCCGGGAGCCTGTTACTGGTCCGCCACCAAGTAGCTTCAGGAATGGCACGTATCCGCTCGATGGGTCTGAAAGCTCTTCACAATCCGAAAGCGACGATGAAGTGGATGGCGGGTGGGCAGCGGGCCTGCTTGACAGTTCCGAGAACGCGTGTCGCAGAAGATCGGTTGAGGCAGCAAAAGGGTCAAGATCTGGAACAACCTTGTGTGTCGTGAGGAGTGACGAAAACAATGCGGAGAGCCAACTACAGAGGGAGCTAAGCCAGCAGCTAGTTGCACCAGAACTATCAGCGACCGCTGTCCTTCAGGATGCGTTCGGTCGCAGTACGCAGAGCGGACAACATGAAGTCATTGACATCTCCTCCGGTAACGAAAAGAGTGACGATGAATCCAACGACGATGAGTTGGACCGACAAGATGATGCTGTCGCTTCTATCAATGTGAAAGCTCCGGCCAGCATCACGCCGACCCATGCCGCGGCGCCGCTGTCGGCAGAGGACGAGGCGGCCACGCATGAAAACACCACAAACTCGGGAAAGAAAGGACTGCCCTCTTTTTTAGGTCAGCACAGTGGCTTGGCCGACTCTGGCCTTGCTCAAGTGGACCAAGCGCTGCTGACTCCAACACTTGACCCTGATGACCGAATGGACGACGATGTCCTCTACAACGCCGTTGACGAGATCACACGAGACGTGCTGGAGTCGACCCGTCCGTTGCCATTAGACAAGCCTCAGAAAGACCTTGCTAGCAACGCTCAGAATAGCACCCTGACCCACTGTACCAGTCTTCGAGCCTTATGCCGCTCGCGTGCTCGTCAGAGGTCTGCGAAAGAGGTCTACATTCCAGCACCTGAGACATCGATGCTCGAGAACGTGATAGTGTACTACTCGCAGGCTTCACCGAACGTCGACGTTCAGGCAACGCCTCAGGATGAGGCAATAGCTCAAGACAGCAATCGTCAAGAACACAATGACTTCGTCAGGCGGAGGCAGCTGCCAGAAACCGGATCTGAGTTAGGTTCAAGTCGAATGCGAGACCCGAGAAATCTTGGAAATGGACCATCTACGACTTCTGTGCCTCCAAACCAGAAGAAGGAGTCTTCAAGCTCGCTCAGTGACCTCAGCCCATCACCTATCCCGACTCAAAATCCGCATCCACATTCAAAGCTCGTTGTCCCGGACAGCCAACATGAAGATAAGTCTTCCCCACCAGCGCAAGATGATGGAGACGCGATAGCTCAGGTGGAACCAGAAGAGGCTGCGGAATCGAAGCCGGTTGTCGAAGCACGCAAGAAACGTAAGATGACCGGGATGACTAGTAAGCACTTCTCTCCAGACAAGAAGTCCACTACTCAGCGGAGTAAGAAAGGGAAAGCGACAACGTCGTCTTTAGACGTCAATCAACAAGGCGACGTGCTCGACGGTGGAGTGGACGCAGCAGCTCCTACTTCCGAGATCGGCGAAAGCACCCCGGCGCCCAAGCGCAGCAGACCAAAGCGACAGACTACAGGCACGAAGAGCGACCACTTCCTCCCATTCGACCTTCTGGACAGGGTTGACTTACCCTCGCCCAGAAGATCAGAAGGACGCTCGCCCGCCGGCGTCTCCAGGTCACCTGTGCCGCCAATCACCTCCGATCACTTCGGCATTGTCCAGGAGAAGCTCTGGGATCAGCCCTTCTGGCTCCTCATCGCCGTGACCTTCCTCAACCAAACCACAGGTCGCGCCGCAGTCCCCGTGTTCTGGGCGCTCAAAGAGCGCTATCCTACCCCTGAAATCCTCGCGAAAGCCAATAGCGCCGACATACTCCCCATGGTCAGTCACTTAGGTCTCCAGAACGCTAGAAGCGAACGAGTAGTCAAAATGGCGAAGACCTGGATGGATAAGCCTCCAGAGTGCGGGAAAAGGTACAAAGCCTTGAACTACCCAAAACGGGGTGATCACAGCCCGTACAACCGTTTAAAAGAGCCTTGTATCGAAGGCGATGGCGAGGACTGTAAAGGTGCGCTAGAGATCAGCCATATGCCCGGCTGCGGCCCATACGCTTTCGACAGCTGGCGGATCTTTTGCCGCGATGTCTTGCGCGGCGTAGCGGAGGACTACAATGGCAAGGCGGCCCCCGAAGGATTTGAGCCGGAGTGGAAGAGAGTTCTGCCGCAGGACAAGGAGCTCATTGCAACGCTGCGCTGGATGTGGCTGCGTGAGGGCTTGATATGGGATTTCAGGACTGGTGAGAGGCGTGATGCTACGGAGGAGGAGATGCAATTGGCTTTACATGGGCAGATGGATGTGCAGGATGAGTCGGAGAAGAAGTTTGCTGAAAGGGCTGTCGGGATCAAGACGCCGCCGACCACTACGAAGAAGAAGAGGGCCGCGACGAAGAAGGCGGCGGATGACGGCGACGCAGCAGGAAGTCACGGGAAAGACGTCGCGATTGTTGCCGCTGCTAAGAAGCAGGATGATGGTACACGTGATGAAGAAGCGAGTGTGTTACTTGGAAATGGCAAGAGCAGTAAGGGCGATCAAGAAGTGACTGAGATCAGCAGCGTTCCATCTAGGCCGAAACGCAAGCCTGCCAGGCAGCGAAAGTAGCAGGACCCGTAACTTTCATTTGACTAAAAGGAGGCCTGGCTGCAATGGTTCACCAGTCTCGCGAAAAGCAGTCCCGACTCATAGATATTGGTATAGTGCAAGTGCTATTGGGCATGATTGACCCAAGATACTTTCCGTCCGGGTACGACGAAAATGGAGGGCAAGCGGGCCGGTAGAGCCACTTCGACCAAACAACCGGCAGCATCGAGATACGGAAAATGGAGAGAATGCAAAGCTAAGGTAGACCGACGCTCCAGTCCTCATCACATAGTCATCTGGCGTCCTTCTACAACCGCTTAGCCTTCCGCCCTGAGAATTGGCCTGAGACTACCGGCTGCTTCCCTACGACTTGCTAGATTTGCGCAAAGCATCATAACCGTTGACATAGGATGGTCTCATCACGTACGGCCATAGGTCGCAGACAACAGAGGATCCTCATTATTCCAATGACTTAAATCTGGGGTATGCGATCATTCACCGCTAAGAGTGACCTACCTCCTAACGGAACGGCGGAACATTCCACCGTTTTGCTGCCTAAGGTGTCTATCGCTCCTATACTTAAGCTGTGAACCGGGAGATTAGTAGTATAGTGGATGACCATATGCGAATCCCTCCTGCTGTACGTTTTGCTCTTTTGCTCTTCAGCCAATCAGTCAGTCGTCGTCATGCTGTTTATTGGAGTCAGACACCTGAGAGCGTGTGTCGTGCTGTTCATTCCTCAGTTTTCTCGAGCATGGTCTCTGGTCAAGCGTGGTCTCTCGACCTCCGTGAGTATGCTGTCGGAAGGCCAAGCGTCATGCAGGCTACGTTACTACATCTCGGGCCTTACGAAAGTTCAATGCTGTTGCGTGAATCCCCTGAATGTGCGGGTTCGGCTCGCTGCCGTCGACCTCTGGCTTGCCCGCAACGGATGCAGCCAGCTCTATAGACAATGAACGCTCGGGTGCGCCTTTCAATGGATGAGCCTGTAGTTGATGTAGTGTTCATTCTGCTCGCTCAAGTAAAGCTCGATCGTTGCACCCTTAACCTCTCCTACCTTCTTCCACGCCTTCGGCACCTGATCGTCCATTTCCACCGTGGGGAACATACCCCATCCCACCTTGCTATCGACGGATGACTCCTGATACCAGCTTTCCGTTGCGCCCTGCGCATAGCTGAACTCGTGCTCGCCTTGACCCATGCCAGCATCTACTTGCAAATCGAAGCTGATCTCCAGCTGGCGGGGCTTTGGCATCCGCTCGACCGCCTGTGCAGCAGCGAGGTAGATATCCCTGAACTCTCCCGGGTCCGTGGCGGTACGAAAGGGGTGATCGTCCATTGCTGCGGACAGTCCGTCTTCCGGCAGGTATTCGCGCATTTCGTCGAGTGTCTACGCCTGGGGATGCTCTTCGTAGTCTTCTGCGTTAACGCGCAGATCCATGGTGGAGTACCAAGTAGAGTAGGCCAGAAGTCTGCCATGAAGCAAGCCTGGTGTCTCTCGCACTCGAATCTGATCTTGGTCTTCGACAAAGACAGGGACCTGCACACAAGTCGCGTAAAAGTCATACTGCAGATGCTGCAAGATTGCAACATGAAGGCTGGGCTTCCGGGCTGTGTCTTCTCTGCTCCTGACGCAGCTGGCGCTGGGTTCCAGCTGGATCCGATTGGCAGGGAAGGCAACGAGGGAATCATGATTGTTGACGTGGGCAAGCCTGTTCGAGCTGCTGCTGGCAATTGATGCAGGAACATGCGAGTCGTCGTTGGCCATCGACTCGAATCACGTAGGCGTCTTGCTTTCGTTTCGTTGTTTAGCTACGGACTGCGAGATCAGTAGTACAAACAATGGGTCTGCGTTTTGTTTTACTCCTAGAATACCTTCTGAGGGAGTGGGGAAGTGTGATTCCTTTCCTTGGACCAAAACGCTGCCGTGGTCGGGCAGTCGAGCGGTGGGTACGCAAGCGGAGTCGGCTGCGGCGGCATAGCCAGTAAAATACTTACCTCCCAGGATTAGAGAAAGCTTGGCACTTACTTGCGTCGAATGGTGTGCCGATTGCTATGGTATCGTACAAAGCTACTCCAGCCTTCAGGGCTCTCAAGGACGACTTGCTATGTCCTTGGTTGCATCCACCGTCTCGCCTTTTGCCTATTCTCGCCACACTCGCCTTATCTATACCGTCTGCGTACCGTACCCTCTGATGGTCTCCGCAAACGCCCAGCTCTGATTCTCCAGCTTCTCATCCGTCTTCAGCTCCACCCCACTCCCGTCAATCACCGCAATACTGTACTCCGGCATCGACCGCGCATCCCGATAGAACAGCACCTTCATACACTCCCGCACCGTCTCCACAGCCTTCTCCCGTGTGATGCCCTCCACAGCCTTCTCATCCGGCACCACATTCCTTAGCAGCGGCTGCGCCAGATGCGCACCAAACCCCGTCGCAAGCGTCGGAGCCGAGTATGTTGTCCCGAGCAAATCGGCTGAAGCAAGGAACGGTGCATCCTTCTCGTCGAGTCCCGCAACGAGCAGCGCGTTCCAGAGGGGGTTGAAGTCCGAGCGCCGCTTGTACATGACTTTGCTCAGATACGTATGCAAGTTGTTCGCGCCCATCAACGCCTTACTTCCGCCGTCTTCCTCGTCCATCTCCTTCGCCGACCCTGCGTAGTTCTGCTGCACGTCTAAGCTCATGAGCAGGCGGTCGATGTACTGCATATCCGAGACGTCGCCGCCGAAGCCCACAACACACTTCTTGTTGAAGGGCTTTAGGCGCTTGACGTCGGTGAAGCGGGCGAGGGAGCCGTAGGAGGCGAGGTTGTCGGCGGCGATTACGATGCCGGTTTTGAATTTGATGGCGATGACCGAGGTACCGGTTACGATGGGGGATTGGGTATGCGAGGTGGGCATGCTGGAGATGTGCTGGGTGCCGCCGAGGGAGGTCGGGAGGTAGGAGGGGTTGTAGTGGCCGTAGACATCGTCGCGGGGCTAGATGGAACGAGTTAGATGATTGAGGGCGGAGGTGACGGAGGCGTGGAGACTTACTCTGCCCCAGGCATGAGGGAGATGGTTCATCTTGCAGATTCGGAGTGTATCAAGTGGGTGGTGGTGACGTTACAACAGTTCTCGTCTTTCACAAATGAACGATATTGGGTTGGTCGAGATCGTCAAGGATGGGGAAGGTATTGCAGGAGAGTGAAGCTGAAGTTGTCCGTCTGTCTGTCCAGATGAAGCTCTCCAGGCGGACGAGGTTGACGCGCGAAAGCTCGACGCACAGACCACACAGATGAGCTCACATGGGGAAAGCGCGAATGACATGAAATGTACAATATATGTACCGTGCCATTCATTTCAGAGCGTCCAGACGATCCAATCTGCCTAGAAGATGAGTGGCCTCGTAGCGTACGGCAGCGGTAGCAGCGACGAAGAAGACGAGACAGAGATCGCCCCTGAGAGGCCGGCGAAGGTAGGAGACTGCTACGTACAAGGCGACTGAGAAGGAGGGATGCCTACTAACAAGCGCACATCGCCAGATACCCAAGCTCGATGATGCGGGAGTACAGATCACGAACGATGCTATGGGCGGTAAGAAGATGAGGTCTAAATGTCTCCCGACCGAGAACTCTCACTGAGGCGCACCAGCACAAACCACAATCGCACCCGAGACCGAGATCCAACAACCCATCAACGCTCCCTACGCACCCGTCACTCAGCCAGCACAGCCAGCCTCAACCCCCCTCGGCCCAGCACGTGCTCACTCCCCCCCAACAACCACAGCAGACCCACCACCCGGTCCAGCCCCAGCCCCAGCACCCGCAACGCCATCCCCAAACGACTCAGCCCCCTCATCCCCCTACACCACCACCCGCCAGCGCATCCACGCCCTCACCATGCCCACAGTCCCCAACTTCGACATCCCCGCCAGCCCACCCCCACCCCCGCAAACCACCGCAGAAGCCACACATCTCTCAACGACGACCAAGAAATTCACCCGCTTCCTCGAACTCAAACAGCAAGGGATCCATTTCAACGACCGCCTCCAGAATTCCGCCTCCCTGCGCAATCCGAGTTTACTGCCGAAGCTCATGGAGTTCGCCGGCGTCAGTGTAGAGGAGAGCTACGCAAGTAGTCTGTCTGCGGAAGCCGGTGGGGTGCCGGTGAAGTGGGCGGAAGAGGTTTACGTGGAGGGCCTGATGGAGGCGAATCGGCGGTGGGAGAAGAAGGTCAGGGACGGAAGGGAGAAGTTGGATTTTGTGCCTGGGGCTGGAAAAAGCGGAGGGGCGGGCGAGAGTGGCACTGGAACGGTGGATGGAGGGAGGAAGAGTAGGTTTGGAAATAGGTAGCCGTAGAGTCTCGTACCTGCATTCCAGATCCAGTGCTATGTCTCGCATGCTGTGAGAGATTAGAGCCGCCGTACATATGTTCTCTTCAAACCGTGCAACTTTTGAAATGACGTGCGAGGATCGATTAATGTGTTAGGAAGGAGCGCGAATCTCCACAACCCCGAAATCTCGAAAATCTAAGACACCTTAGGTATACTTCGCATGGTTATTGCTCACATAATTGTGTAGCAACGTGTGAAAAGAAGAACTAGAACAAGCAGCTCATAAACACTAGCGCGCGATATCATCATATCCTCAGCAGCCCGGTCTTCGAACGCAGAGAACCAGCTCACAGACCCCACCCACTGCTCACTTGACAAGCTTGCACACCAAGTCCTGGCTATCAACCGAATCGCCATCCTTGACACTGAGGTCCGAGATCTTGCCCGAGTGAGGAGCTGAGATGACCATTTCCTACAAAAAAAGCGTTAGCACGATTCCTTTACCAGCGTCTGACATGCACTTTGTGAATAGGACTAGGAAAGCTTACCATCTTCATCGCGCTCAGGATAGCAATCGGGTCGCCCTTGCTGACCTCGCCGCCATTCTTGACCCGAACTTCGACGACGACACCGCTCATTGGCGCGCCGACCTGGCTAGAATCGGTGGCGTCGGCCTTGGCGCGGCTCTTGTTCTCCACCGCCGCATGGTTGTCGTCGACGGTGACCTGGCGCACTTCACCGTTCATCTCGTAGAAGACCTCTCTCTGGCCGGTTTGCTCGCTGAGCGGGCCGATGGCCAGAAGTTTCAGGATGAGCATCTTGCCCTTCTCCAGCTCGACGGTGAACTCCTCGCCGATCTCGGGCCGGTTGAGGAAGTACTTGGTGGGCAGCACGGACAGGTCGCCGTACTTCTGCGTGAACTTCATGTAGTCTTCGAAGACTTTCGGATACATGGCGTAGCTGGCCACATCGGTTTCCGAAGCGCCGCCGTACTGCTCTTTCAGCTTCTGCCGGATGGCATCGAAGTCCATCTTGTCGAGGTACAGGCCTGGACGCTTGTCCATCTTGCGGCGGTTGCGAAGAGCCTTGGAGCGGAGGGGTTCAGGGAAGCCACCGTACGGTTGACCCATCAGACCTTCGAAGAATTCGAGCACTGAGGATGGGAAGTCAAGCTGATCAGCTTTGTCAATGACTTCTTGATAGCTCAGGCCATTCGACACCATGAACTGTGCGAGATCACCGACGACTTTCGAGGTAGGCGTGACCTTGACGATGTCACCCAGAAGGTCGTTCGCTTGCTCATAGGCCTTCTTCGTCTGCGCCCATTGAGTACCAAGGCCTTGCTGAGCAGCCTGGAAGATGAGGTTGGTCAACTGACCACCAGGGATCTCATGCTCATAGACTTCAGGGTCCGGACCAGTCAAGCCTGCCTCGAACGGAGAGTACAAAAGCCTGACCTGAGCCCAGTAGGTGTCGAGCTGACGAACGTTGTGCGCGTTGAGGCCAGACTCGTGGTCGGAGCCTTCCAGTGACGAGATGAGGGCGCCAATGCTTGGCTGGGAGGTCATGCCAGACATGCTGTCGGTGGCAGCATCAACACCATCTGCGCCAGCCTGCGCGCAGGCCACCATGGAAGCGACACCGGTACCAGCAGAGTCGTGGGTGTGCACGTGGATTGGAAGGTCAGGGTACTTCTTGCGGATGGAGCCCACGAGCAGTGTAGCCGCCTTTGGCTTGAGCACGCCAGCCACTGAAAGAAGAGATCAGTAACCATCTATGGTCTTGTGCATACGGCTCGAACTTACTATCCTTGATCGCGACGATGTGTGCGCCCATGTTGACAATCTTCTCAACCAGACCCATGTAGTACTCCAAGTTGTACTTCTTCTGAGGGTTCAGCATGTCGCCGGAGCTAGCAGCTTTAAGTCAGCCCCGGGTCACCCACCTCTCTCGCAAATTAGACTGGTTGTACTTACTAGCAAATTGTACCCTCAGCCACACCACCAGCCTTCAGCACAGCCTTCACACCGACCTCAAGCTGATCTACATCGTTCAGCGCATCAAAGACACGGAAGATGTCCATGCCATTCTTCTTCGCCTGGTCGCAGAAGTGATAAATTGCATTGTCGGGGAGCGAGGAGTACGCGACACCGTTGGCGCCACGCAGCAGCATTTGGAAGGGGATGTTTGGCACGAGCTTCCTCATCTTCCTCAGGCGGTCCCATGGGTCCTCATAAAGGAAGCGCATGGCGACGTCGAAGGTAGCACCGCCCCAGCACTCCAGAGCCCAGGCGTTGCTCAGGGCATGGCTGGTCTCGTGCGCGATGTTGCAAAAGTCCACCGTCCGAACTCTGGTCGCGAGCAAAGACTGGTGGGCGTCACGCCATGTAGTATCCATGATCAAACAACCCTTGTTCGCTCTCAGTGCTTTCGCGAACCCTTCAGGGCCCTTCTCCAGAAGGACATTTCGCCAGCCCTCCTTGCATGGGGCCGATACATCAATTGGCTTACGCGCATCGTCGTGGACTTCAGGCATGACGATCTCTCCCTTGAACTTCGACTCGCCAATCTGGCCCTTGATCTGGCTGCCGTTGACGGCAAGATCGCCGAGGTAGGCAAGCAGCTTCTGAGCGCGGTTCTGACTGCTGACGAGGGAGAAGAGCTCAGGTGTGTCGTCAATAAAGGTCGTCCAGCAGGTTCCGTCAATGAAAGTCGGGTGCGTAAGGAGAGATGCGAGGAAGGGAATGTTCGTCTTGACACCGCGGATGCGGAACTCGACCAATGCACGCAGCATCTTCCTACGGACAATCTCGTACGTCGAACCACGGCACGTGCACTTGGTCAACATGCTGTCGTAACTTGAATGAGGTCAGTATCGTCTTCGTGCATCAGACTTGGAGTCAGTATACTCACTGAGGGGTGATGATGGCGCCTGCAAAGCCATTGCCTCCGTCTAATCGCACACCGTTCCCTCCCGCAGAGCGGTAAACCTCGATCTTGCCAGTGTCTGGCTTGAACTGTTGCGATGGGTCCTCCGTCGTGATACGACATTGGAAGGCAAAGCCACGAGTAGAGATCCTATCCTGCGTGAGGCCAAGCTGTTCCAGTGAAGCGCCCGCAGCGATCTGAATTTGTGCAGCGACAATGTCGATGCCGGTGATCTCCTCGGTAATGGTGTGCTCGACCTGGATACGCGGGTTGATCTCAATGAAGTAGTGACGATTCTCCTGGTCCACCAAGAACTCAGCAGTACCGGCATTGCGATAGCTGACTGATTTCGCGAGCTTGACGGCGTCGGAAAGGATGGCGTCACGCGTCTCCTGCGGCAGATCTTTCGCCGGAGCGAGCTCGACCACCTTTTGATGTCTCCGCTGGACGGAACAATCACGCTCGTACAGGTGCACGACATTGCCGTGGCTGTCGCCAAGCAGCTGCACCTCGATGTGTTTTGGACGGTGCAAGAAGCGCTCGACGAAGACCGTGCCGTTGCCGAAGGCGGACTTGGCCTCGGAGGTAGCACGCTCGAAGGAGTCCTTCAAGTCCTCCTGCTTCCAGACAACACGCATACCTCTGCCACCACCACCAAAGGCAGCCTTGATGATGATTGGGAAGCCAAACTCGTCTGTGAAGCTCTTGACCGCTTCGAATTTGGCCACTGGACCTGGAGTCCCTGGTACGCAAGGCACCTTGGACTTCATGGCGAGCTCACGAGCGGACACTTTGTCGCCTAGGCTGTTGATGGTTTCTGGTGACGGACCCACCCAGATCAAACCCGCCTCTTCGACCTTCTTCGCGAACTCGTAATTCTCGCTGAGGAAGCCGTATCCGGGGTGGATAGCCTGGACGCCTGAAATGTGAGTTAGCGGTGTATCAATAGCTGTTTATGGCGCGGCCCAGGTCTCGACTTGCCATGCTCCTTCGCGATCTTGATAATCTCGTCCCCAGCCAGATACGCCGCGACCGGAGTGAACTGGCCCCTCTTGCCAATGACATAGGCCTCATCGGCCTTCTGCCTATGCATGGACAGGCGGTCCTCGTAACTGTAGACAGCCACAGTCTGCAGAGACAGCTCGTGCGCGGTACGGAAGATACGGATGGGGATCTCGCCACGGTTCGCGACGAGGATCTTCTTCATATTCATGATGGAGCTGTTGGCCCGCAAGCGCTGATGGACCATGTTGGCATGGTTCTCGTTGTCGCCGTTCGCGTGAGGAGTGCCATAATCGGCCTGCGCGCGGTTGGTCTCCGATGCGTCGGTCATGGTGGACAGTCGGACTCGGTGACTGTGCAGACAGCGCAGGAAGCTGCAAGAGCTCTAAATGTACGGTGTATAAGGTAGTCAAGTGTCGTCGTGCGGTCGCGACCAGGTGAGGTAGGGGGAGGGAAGCTGTCGGTCGGTGGTGAGCTTCTCGCGGTGCTCGCGTTTCCCCTCTCTTTCTTGGGCGTAAGCTATTCAACGGCTTTCCTCAAGACATTGAACGTCCAAAGTTCTCCTGGGGCAAGGACAGACAACAGGCGAAGCTCGAGTCCCAATGGATTGATTAGACGTCCTCGCCGGCGCGCGCAATGTGTGAAAGCGATGAAGCGACTTCCTTCTTTTCACGCAAAGGCCGAGAGCTTGTTGGGTTCCAAGGTTGACATAAAACCGAGGCCCCGCCGCGATAAGGCATTCGGCCCACAGGGACCTAGCTTGCGAGGTAGTAGACCCCGCAGGAGGGTAATTGTATGACTCGGAGCAAATCGTGTTCGATACACACCGTACCTAGATCCGAGTTTTTGAGAGCCTTGAACATACGGCTTGATAACTCTCTCTTGACCTTGTGGAGCTGGATCTGTATGAAACACACCTCTATAATCTGACCTTGCATTGAATCACAAGGTACGAATCGTATTGAACCATCCTACCTTACCTCCTTGCGGGGTAACTCCATGGACGTTTCGTTGCACGTCTATAGCACCCGAACTCCAAGCAATCAAAAGCATCAGATGCCGATGTCTCTTCCCTCTCGTCCTATCTCGTCCATGCTCCAAATATGCACGAGCAAGTGAGTAATTATTCAGGTCAGGTAGGTACCAAGTACATGAGGCTGGCAATCGCCGAGACCGGTGGAGTCTAGGTAACAAGCCAAAAGCAACACCACCTCGCGCCCGTCAGCCCCAGCCTGGTGAGGTGATCGGCCATTGGTCAAAGATGTGACGGACGAAAACCATCCGCCGGGTACTTCACCACCACCACCACCGCCGAGGCACAACACTCTAGGCGGAGCCTAATGAGGCAGACGGAATAAACACACTCTCTCGGAAATACAGCTCGGCTTTCTGCTCATATAGTACATACCTTACCGACCAAGGTTTACTACTGATAGTGCTGAAGCACCAACATCTACGCCTTGGACTCCTCCCCACTCCTCATGCACCCTGAAAAGCTCAGTCCACTTGGCGATTTCAGCTCGTTTCATCAACGCAAGACTTCCTCCTCTCCAGTCAAGCCTTCATGCCTCTAGAGCACTCCTAAAACCCTCTGTAGCCTGTTGCTTGCGGCATAATACCATTCGTCTGTCCATAAGGGCCAGGGCTACCCGTCTGCATCGGCCCTTGCGTAAGCATCAGTCTGGACTGGCCCAGAATTGGTCCCGAGTCCTCGTCTTTCCTGGTCTCGACTTCCCGCGCCTTACGCTCGTCGTTGTCCTTCTTCAGTTGGTCGATGGTAGACGCTTGCTGGGACATGTAGTTGATCATGAACGGCATCGTGTAGTCGTTCAGACCGTGCCGCCAGGAAATCTCCATGACGACGTGAAGGGCAATAAGGTCGTAGCAGGCGTAGAGCATGCCGACGTAGCACTCTTTGCTGCCGATGTCGACGAACTGGAGAAGAGTCAGTATCAGTGCCGTAAATGTGGTAAGTCGTAGGAAGGCAACTTACGTATCGCAACAGCTCCTCCACGACGTCTGGCTTGCCTGACATCGCAGACGTCTCGATGGCGTCCTTGTACAGCTTGTCCTGTTTCGATAACGCAATACTCTTGTCCCACCTCTTGTTCCTCCGGTAGATATTCGCGGCAATCTGGCGGAAGAACACCAGCTCGTGCTTCTCCAGACGCTGCGCAAGTGCAACCGCCTCGTAGTTGTCGAAGTGCTCTACGCTATCACGTAGCTGCTTGTGGTCTTCCTCCTCAATGAGCAGATCGTTGATCGCGTCATTGACAGCGCGCTTGTTCTGAGACTGAACGTTGAGTAAGAAAGGCTTGATCAGCGGGATGTTATCGGACTTCTGGAACATGCGGACGACCCGGTTCACATCGATGCGCGGGGTAAGTGCCTGTAGCAGGTCCGTGATGAGAGATGGCTGCTCTTGTAGGTAGAAGTTAAGGGCACGGTAGTAGATTTCCAAGTTGGCCACCTTGACAATGGTCTCTTTGAAGGTCTGGTGCTCCCAGGCATCGGCTGCACGCTCCATCATGGCGAGCGAAGCATTGTCGAACTCGTCGTAGTGGGTGTACAGGAATACAAGCTCGGGCCAGAGATGAGCCTCCTCACAGGCCCTCAAAGCCTTGGGAATGTTGATTCTACCCCAGAAGATGCGGAGGTGCTCCATCACACGCTCAGGATGGTACTTGCTAAGTGCAATGCCGAGACTTGTGAAGATGCCCATGTGACTCCGTTCAAGACCAAGACCAGCCTCAAGCAAGGCAATAAGCTCGTCGAAGTAGCCGTTGCGCTCGTACTGCCTGACCAAATCTTCCAGCTCGTCGGCGTGGATGATGAGGTTGAGACCGCAGATCTGCGCGAGGCGGAACTCCTTCTTGGCAACGCAGGCCTCGTTGACCTGTTTCCACACCTTGACGCTGTTGGCCTTGCGCGCACAATCGACGGCACTCTGGTAGTCCTCAAGGTGCACAAGCGTGGTGGCGAGCTTGGCCCAGTTCGAGATGGCGGTGTAGAATATTTTGGCGGCCTCGTGGTAGCCCTCTTCGTATGCCTTGTCGCCAGATTCTTCAACATTGGCCACGTTAGTGCCGCGCAGAAACTCTTCAAGCTCCGGCAGCTGGTTGGTTCTAGCGTAACAGAACGCAAGACCAGTGTCGATTGGAGCCTCGCGAAGTGTCTTTCGTGCCATGCGTAAGTACTTGATCAAGTCCTCGTCTTTGCCAGCATGTGTGGCAATGTCGATGACTTCCTGGTAGTTCGACGGGTCCTGAGCGCGCAAGTACGATTCAATACCATCAGTCACTCGCAAGCCGTCGAGCTGTGCCTTGGCCACCCTGCTCCAGACTTCTGGCAGGTCTACCTGATCAGCGTATTCCTGAGCTCGATCGATGCTGACAACGTGATCGACAAGCACGCCGGTCGCCTCCTGATGTTGACCGGCCTTCTTGTAGATCAAGAAAGCCTCCTCATGCATGCCAACGTCAATACACTGTTGGGCAATGTCTTCGGGGCTGTAGTTGTCCAGCTGCTCAATGTAGCCAGCAACGCGCCCACGGTCTGATTTAGCAGCCGTGAGCATGAGCAAGTTCTGGAGATTGGCGTTGTCGCTGAAGGTCGTAGGCTCGAGGATGATCTTTTCCAAGAGTTCGATGAGCTCAACAGGCATGTCAGCGTCAATGAACGCCTTTACAGCAATAGACACCTTCTCCGGATCAGTACTCTCTGGAACGGCTGTTGCGACGACCTGGTCGACCACAGAGCGGCGATGCATGTTGTTCTCGGACAGCACGTACGACCAGATCTCCGGATCAGCGCGATCCAGGAGGTACCTGGCTTGTGCCCTGAACATTCCATTCTCGGATGTAATGCTGATGAGCTCGAGGTCGTTCTGACCTTTGCTGTAGGCGATGAAAGCCAGATTCGGATCACGCTTTTCGCAGTATTTGCCAATCTCAAGCGTGTCGTACATGTCATTCTCCTTGAGAAATTTCTCCGGGGCGTTGTTGGAATCCTGCGCATCGAATTAGAACATTTCACACTGAGAGGGACAAGTTTGCGGACTACTCACGATGTAGATCTTCGCGAGAGCGTTGTAGACAGCCTGCTGTTGATTACCAGCAGCCAACGTCGTCTCGAGGAAAGGCAGCAAGAGCTTAAGACGATTACGAGACTCGACCTCGCTGACAAGCTCATCGATCGGGATAGACTGCGGAGAGACCGAGTTCAACAAGCCTTTGATGATGCTCTCGTCGCAGTCTACATCCAGGAGGCCGCCAATGACCGCCGGGGTCCTCGCCGGGTTGACGCGCTGCACATAAACCTCGATCGACTTGAACTGCTGATTCTTGTAAAGGTAGAGGACCAGGTCGTGAATAAAGTTGAAGCGGTCGCAGACGATGATGAGCGGTAGCTGCTCTGTCAGTTGCTGCTCTTTGAGGAAGTTCTTGACCTGCAAGCGAGAAATAAGGTCAGCGGAGGTTCCTCAGTTTCCAAATTAGTGCTCATGGTGTACAATACCTTCTCAGCATCGTAGTAGTTCGACTCGCGACAGATCCGCTCGACCTCCTGCAGCTGGCCCATGCGTGTGGCGGCTTCTATGTACTTGAAGGTGACGTCCTTGTCCTCGCTGATGTTGACAATGCCGCCAAGATAGAAGTACAGACCCTCGGCTGTCCGGTACTTCTCTAAAAGGTCGATGATCCGAGTAGGGCCAAAAAGGTCGCTGTACTTCTTCGCAATGTTGATCACAGCCTGGAGGTTCTGGCGGATGTTGACTTTCAGCATCTCGTCCAAACACTCCAAAGCAAGGTCGACGGTGAGTCGGGAGAAGTATTGGATTAGGAACTCTTCCGGAACTTGATCTGTCTTGACGATGCACCTCTTGATACTCGCCGGGTCTTCGTAGTGCTCCAAGGCGCGGGATACGAGGCCGGCATTCTCGCAGAGCTGGGCGACACGTTGCTTGTCGTAGTGAGAGAACATCTCATTGCCGAGAATGGCGTCTGCAACCTGCGGGGCGCCCAACAAGTTCATTTCGAGTAGTCTGGTCTGGAGATGACCTTGCTCGGGCCTGTTGCCTGCAAGCACGTCGAGCAGGAAGGCAGTAGCCTGCTGAACCATGCCTTGCGACTGGAAAATGTCTACTGTGCGATCAACGTCGATGAGGCTCGGGTCTGCGTGCGCGATGCTGGTAGCAAATTCCGCGCCTTTGTCCGGAGCGATCCTTGTGACATGCTGTATGAGTGAGTTGAAGTCCGGAGTGTAACCCGCCGACTGCGAGTAGGGCAGAATCTGATCGAAGTTGCCAGCCTCCGCCATCGCAGCTATGACCTTTTGCGACGCGCCAGCCTCTTGGTAAATCCGCTGTGCGAGTCCAACGTCATGCATCCGGACCAGATCACCCAGCTGCTCAGAGCAGCCAAGCTTACCTTCCTTCATCCACTTATCGAGTAGATGCTTGCGGCTTTGCTGCAGAACGGGGCGAGCCAGCTCAAGGGTTTCGTGCTGGTTCAGCTTGCCTTGATCGAGCAGCATGCCGAAGTACTGCAGGATGACGGACAGCTGACCCTGCTGCTGAGGCATAGACTTGAATTTCTCGATGGTCTGGGGCGTCCGCAGAAAGCCTTGTGGGGAGTTTGCCGCAGTTTTCGCAGCATTCTGGTAGTCACCCATCGCCAGAAGCTGATCGAAGCGCTGCTGGTAAAGGCTGTCCGCCCCTGGCAATCCTGCTCTTGATGCCAGCTTGTACGCTAGTTCTGCGTTTTCCGGATTCTGCAGGAGGTATGGAATGATCGTCGTCTCGTCCACGCTCACAGAGAGCACCTGTCCCTTGCGATTCACGCCCACGATTCCAGAGCCTTCCGAGTCTGACGCGGTCGTGAAGATCGTGTCGCTAGAGATACGATTCATGAAGATGGTCGTGCCAGTTTCAAGGTCGTAGAGGTGAATGAATCCGTACTTTGTCACCATGTAGATGACCTTGTATTTCTGCGACACCTGCATAGCCACTGGGAAGTCGTTGGTCGCCTCTGCTGGGAAGTAGATGTCTACCGCCTTCTTCTGAAACGTCGGATTCGGTGCCTGGTGATCCACTTCAACGATGTGCAGCTTCGCGCCGACAGCTGAGCGGTTTGCGAATGCGAAGAGCTTCGACTCCGCCGGCGCCTCTTCCAAACGCAGCTTCCCGAACGCAACAGCGTGACCCTCGATGGCCTGACTGATCCCACGAGCTTTAGAATACAGCTGCATGCTTCCAACAACGCGGCCCTGCTGCTGCGAGATGCCAACCACAGCCATCCACGTCTCGTCATCGTCTACGCGGTAGTTGATGATCTGGCAGCCGGCAAGATTTTGATTACGCTCGAACATCTTCTGCGGCGTCACCTGTGCTGGGTCGAAAATGTTCCAATGATAGACATTTGTATCCGTAACCAGCCCCAGCGATGTCTCACTGAACCACTTCCAAAAGACTACGTCCTCGGTCATGGTTGTGCTCTTGATCTTGCTCTTCTGCGCCAAATCGAAGATCTGCAGCGTCTTTCCACCGGCCTTCAGCGCGATGATCTCCTTGTTCCAGTGCATGATGGCGCTGTCGGCCTTGATGGGCCGGCGCATGACACTGTTGCCATTTTTGAGGTTGATGATGATCACTTCGGGCTGAGCGCTGCCTTCATTCTGCTGGCGCACACAGACGAAGTTGTCGGATTCGAGGGTGCAGGAGTTGAAGCCGATTGATTGTTGCTGTCGTTTGTCGTCAGCATTGGCTTAGCTGCCTCCCAACGCAGGTCTCCACTGGGACGAGGAACCCAACGTACCTGAATGCCGACCGCATTGAGCTGTAATTGCTCCGTGAACTTGATCGGGAGCGGCGCCATGTTAACAGTCTTAGAGGAACAACCTCATCAAGATGGGAAGCTGGCGCGGAGCGTCCTCCTGAATGGTGCCCTGGGCGCAAGGCCGGCTGTAGCTTGAGGCCACGCGTGACAGTCTGCACTGTATAGGTGGTGGCAAAGGAACGAATGGGAGTCGTGACGGCGTGACTGTCGCTGGGTGGAGAAGAGGTGATGGCAAGGAGTCGTCCACTTGCCCTGTCCCATCTCATCAAGTTGTTCAATTGCCAGCGGGAGAGCTGTCATTAGCTGCGAGCCTCAGGCATCCACACTTGGTCGCGCCCGCCGCCCAGGCACGCCCCGTCCACGGACTCGCGCACACTTTGCCCCGTCGGAAGGCAGCAAATATAAGATATCTACTAGGTAGGTACAGCCTTACAGGTGAGGCACTGTACCTACAACTTCACATGACTTCACTCCATGAAGCGCCTTGCCTTCACACGCCGTGCAGAGATGCATCTCGACTGATCCGAAGCATTCGGAGTTCTATACCTTCTGTACCTTGTGACCGCCATTGTTTTACCAAAGGGGGTTGTTGAGGCCCCAATGATTGTCCTTCTACCTAGGTAGGTACCTCAAGGCTTAAGGGCTGTTTTGCGAAGATACATAGCGGCGGACACATTGTGGTGTCGTAATATACGACAAACACACTGCGCACAATAATGCACCTCGCGGCGTGATCTTGCAAACGCGGCCCAAGATGTTGTGCATTGACTAGCGCGCTGCACGGACCGCCCGCATTCGCTCGCATTCAGTCATACGCTGGCCCACTCCCACTCTTCCGACTTCGAAATCACACAAAATCCCCCTCTGCACTCGACTTCCCGCCGCGCCACTTCGTACGCCCTCGCCTTTGCTTCACGCACTGCCGTAATATTGCTCCAACAGCCGCCTTACCGATCGCACTGAAGCATCTGTGACATCGGAACCGGATTAGCTGCCCCACCATAAGCAGAGCGCGCGCGCAGCCCCAAACAACAAGAAGAAGCAACGCCGCAGACCGCCGCAATCATGGCGCCTAGCAAAGCGCCAACGAGCTGGGATGACGAGGAATCCGAGAGCACGCCTGCCTCCTCCCCGCCCGCACCCGCCATTGCTATCCGCCGTGGCAAATTCGAAGACGAGGAAGACGAGGACGTCCTAGACGACTGGGAGAATGGCGAGGATTCCGAGGAGGAGCGCGAAAAGGCAAAGAAAGCCGCCGATGCGAAGGCCAAGGCAGACGCCGAGGCCAAAGCCAACCACAAGTCTACCAAACAAAGGCGCGAGGAGCGCATCGAGGAGAACCGGCGCAAGAAGCAGGAACTGCTGGAAGATGAAAGCAGCGACGAGGACGAGGCTGATCGCCGTGCTCGGGCTGCTCAAAGCGAGAAGGAAAGCGATCTGAGGAACGCCGAGGACCTCTTTGGAGGAGCCGGAGGCATCAACAAGAATCGCGCCGCGAAGCCCGTGACCGTAGTCGAGAACGACGACCCGACCAAAGCCATCGATCTCTCCGGCCTCTCCCTCTTCCAGCCAAAGACACCCATGGAATTCCAGAAGCTGCGCGACACGCTCGTGCCGCTGCTCGCTGCGAACAACAAGAAGCCGCAGTACGCGCTGATGCTGCCGGAGTTTGCGAAACAGCTGTGCAAGGATCTGAATAGCGATCAGATCAAGAAGGTGGCTTCCACCTTGAGCACGCTGAGCAACGAGAAGATGAAGGAGGAGAAGAACGCGGATAAAGGCAACAAGAAGTCCAAAGCGGCTAAGACCAAGTCGACCTTGAACGCCAACAGAGACATTGCGAGCAGAGCGGATACCCTGGCCTACGACGATGGCTTGGAAGAGTACGGTCGCCCCTTGACTCTCTATTCAAGCGATTCTTTTACTGACTTCTAACAGTGACGATTTCATGTGAGCAACTCCCACGCAAGTGAGAAAAGGGGCCATACGAGCACGAGAACGACAAGCAGACTGGTTTCCGCTGGGCACCGATCAGGCATGATTATCGAGTTACACCACGCGCCGCGAGAAGGCGCGAGCACTAAAGCGGGAGGCACACCTAGAAGTAGCCCTCACATATGTCGCAGCCGTGGATAATTGGTGGTTGTAGAAGCATTTGGCGTGCTGGACGGGGACACGCCAGAGCGACAATGAACGGATGATGGTGTATGGTCTCATTCGATAGAGGCCGGCAGCTTTGGCAATAGGCATGCATACATATATGAGCACTGATGCGGTCTTTGTTGCGTTCTGTAGCTTCCAATTCGCAGCTGCATTTTCTGAAGGTTCGGACTTCCGCCTCGATTTCACTGTAGGGAGCCATTGCCTTTCCTCAGCGCCGCATTCGTCCTCGACTTGAAGTGTACACGCCTGCACTGTAACGGCTCGCAGCATCTGAGCAATCATGCGTGACCTCAACGTAGTCATTCCCATCGTCATCTCGATACATTGGCGAGTGTCCTCCAACCATAGCTTTTTATGGCCCGTCCTGCCCATGCCGGCCCTTCGACCTCGCAGTGTCCTCTCTCCGGTCTTCCACTTGCGCACCTTTCTCCTCGTCCTCGACAACGTCCAGCTGGATCCTTCGAGCCTCCTCATCAAGCGCACACATCCTATTCACAAGCTCCTTCCGCAAATCCAGCAGCCATTGCCGCAAATTCGCGTCGTCCATACCGCCGCTCTTGGCTTGCATGAGATGCTCCTTGAGATTCAACAGCAGTTTACGACGCCGTGCCTGCACAATCGTGACAGAACACTTACTTTTGTTCTTGACCTGCTCTTCAAGCGTGTTGGCAACATGCTCGGCATCCCTAACGACGCTAGGGGGCAGCGGAACGACCTTGGCGAGCTTCAGGCCGTAGTGCTCTTCCTGTACGGTGCCAGAGGAGACGCGGTAGAGCATTTCCATCTTGTCCTCTTCGCTCGAGTCGACGGCGAGATGAAGGCTAACAACGCCGTTGCGCTCGGACATGATCCTAGCGAGGTCACGGAAGTGCGTGGCGAACCATACCAAGGCTCTGCTCTCCACGAGCGCTTCAGCGATCGACAAGGCGATCGCGAGGCCGTCTCTTGTGCTGGTGCCGCGGCCGAGCTCGTCGATGATGGCCATGGTGTGGCGATCGACATTGTCAAGGATGAAACTCATCTCACGCATTTCCGCCGCGAAGGTCGACATGTTAGCTTCGATGTTGTCGTCCATTGACACTCGGGCAAAGAGCTGATGCATGATTGGAAAGGCGGCGTACTGCGCAGGTACGAAGCAACCGATTTGCGCCATAACGGTCATGAGGGCCACCGAGCGAATGTAGCTACTCTTCCCACTCATGTTGCAGCCCGTGATGATCTGCACGCGAGTCTGCTGTGTGCTATAGACGTCGTTGGGAACGTATTTCGTGCTTTGGATCTTTTCGCGAATGGGATGTCGACCAGCTCTGATAGCAAGAGTCTCCGACATTGTTGGACGGACGTAATCCTGGCTGGTGACCACTTGAGCGAACGACGTGAGCATGTCAAGCATGGCGATGCCTTCGCAGATTTTGAAGAGCGAGTGCATATGCTCTTTAACATCTACGATCAGGTCTTGTACAGCCCTGTCGCTCATGAGCAAGACCTCCGTGTGAGCGTCCGCAATCTTCTGGTTGCGCTTCACCAGGTCGAGCGTCTGACATTCGATCCAACCTTTCTTGCGGTAGACATTGATGAAGACCGGAGGTAGGTTACGCTGCTCCAACTCGCTGCTGCGGAGATGCAGGTAGAACTGGCGAGTATTGTCGAACTTTGTCTGCAGTGGCAGATCGTGCTCTTCTGTCAGATCAGACATGTGCTGTAGAGCATCTGTCATTGCCTCCTGATACGTTTGGCGAGCCACGTCGAGTAAGCCATTGACGCCGGACTTCACAGCATATGTACGCTGATTGCGTAGATCGAGGGGCCGTGTGGCGTGCGTAGTATCTTCATTGATGGTGTCATTGATCAAGCTCTGGGTTACTTCAATGTTTTCCCAAGCGCATATGGTTCGGATGCCTCGAAGCATGGAAGATCGAGCGCCTGTCAGGGCCTCAAAGACCGGCTGAATGAGGCTGACGAACTGTTTCAGCATAATGACATTGTTGACGGCTTGCTCTGTGTCCTTGAAAGACGGCTGCAGCGGAACCAAGATAAGTTGCGTCAGTATCTTGTCGACGTCCAGGAAGGACTTCAGTGCCTGTCGAACGGCGAAGAACATTTCTTCCTTCGTGCTAAGCTCTTCAAGCGCGTCGTAGCGAGTATTCAGGGTGTCAGGATTCGTCAGTGGTTGTAAGATGTTGCTTCGAAGCAACCGGCTACCCATCGGCGTCCGTGTCTCGTTCAAGAGGCCGAAAAGGCAGTCTCTCGACTTGGCAGTGTGCAAATTCTGCACGAGCTCGAGCGAGCGAATAGTGGACAGATCGATCATCATGCTGCCCTCGGAAGGCTCGTACTTGATGCGAAGCGAACGCGGAGGGAACACTTTGTACATGCCCAGCTCAGCGAACTTCAAAACAGCGGCGAAACAGCAGACTGAATAGTACTTGCCATTGACCGCCGTCTTGATGGATTCAACGTCGTCGGCAAAGGCCAACTGCTGAATGTATTCAATGCCGGTTGTCTCGGCCCAGTAGCGGCGATCGAGCAGGGTGATATTGCTGTCGATGTCTGCAAGGCTATCTTCGATGATGGAGAACATCTTCGATTTTGGGTTGGCGGCCGTGGACACGATCAGAGTGATCGATGGACTGTACACCGTGAGCTTATGGACGGTGCGCACATAGGTTTGGCTGTCGCTGATTTGGCTGAGTACCGCCTCTCCAGTGTCGAGATTGACGAAGGCCAGGCCGACTGTAGGAGAGATGCCACGCGATTCGCTGACGGCGCAGACGAGTTCCTGGTTGTCAGCGCCAAGTGTTGAGATACCCGTACGCGGGCGAGCAGTACTCGGCCTGGTCGTGCCTGGTCTGCCAGTACTCCGGCGACCAGTGCGTGGGCACGAGGTGGTCGTTGCATAGTCACCGGTGGTGTGGAACCGATTCGAGGTGCTGACCAGCTGATTCGACGTGCTGGGGCGGTAGGCGTAGCCGGTGGAAGTGTTCACACGGTTGGTGGTCGTGCCCGTGCTGTAAGACGTCGAAGTCTCCCTGTTGGTCGGCATGTTGGCTCGTGCTTTAGCAATGACATGGACTGCAAGAGAGAATGGAGAGGAGGAAGTAGGGAGAAGAGAGGTAGGAGTTACTCCAAGTCACGGTGAGCGGTCTGCAACCTCAGGCGCCGGTCGACCTCACCTCTTCCTCAAGCATTGATTCCTGGGTGCCTGTCACACCTAGACTATTTCCGCACACCGTGCCATGCTGACGTTCCTAATCATCCACACAGCGCCTGGCCAGTGCCAGGGTGTGACCGCATGCCAACGTGCTAGTAGCTGTCGCAGCCCTTACGGAGCGAATCTCTTGTGAAGACGTTGCAGCCTCAGCAAGCTCAGCAAGAAAGCAAGAGAGAGCTCCCTTCATGAAGTGCTGTGACCTGCCACCGAAGGCAGGCCATATACCTTAAGCTCCCGTCTCTCTCGAGGCCATATAGGCTCTCTGTGGACGCCTACCTAGCAAGGAGGGACTCTGCCTAGCTGTAACAGAGAAGCATTCTGAAAACATCTGGTGACATTAACATCCCGGATCTACAATGTGTGACGCCTCCTGGTATTCAAGAGATTCGGGGTTCGACAGATCACCGTGAACGCGTGGTAGTAGAAAAGGGTTAAGAGTGCGCGGCAAAGGCCGATAAGGTCGAGCGCGAGGAGCTCACCGCCCCAATGCACGCTACCGTGAGGTAATCTTATCGATAGGCAAAATCACAAAAAGTTCCAGGCTTCATGTTCCCGCCCTTCAACACATGAGGTCTCGGATGACAACTTTCAGACGACGCGAATAGAGAGACATTCGACCATGACGACCGTCTTACCTCCGCCTTCAAAGCGACAAAAGCGCGAGGAAGCCGAACGCGCTCGGGACCCTATCGCGCCCCCAACACTTCCAGAAGGCTTCCAGCGCATCCAGTTCCGCGACGCAGACACTGGAGATGCCCAAGGACCCGTCGTCAACGTCCCCTTATCGGAGCTCAGCTCAAAGAACCTCTCCATACTCCTGAACACACTCCTCGGCAACAGTGATCCCAGCGAGCGCCTCCCGTACCGCTTCTACAACCCTCTGGGCGAGGGCGACTTTAGCCAAGAGCAGGTGCTAAAGGCGCATTTGGATGGAACAGCGACATCAGAAGTGCATCTGAATATACCATGTCGAGCAGAAGCAGTGTTCAGGGTCAAGGCGGTCACGCGTTGCTCGGCGAGCGTGACGGGCCACGGGGAGTCCATCCTCGCGACAGCCTTCTCTCCAGCATCCTCCTCAAGACTCGCTACGGGCAGCGGCGACAAAACTGCAAGGATATGGGACTGCGAGACAGGTACACCGAGACATACTTTGAAAGGGCATACCGGCTGGGTCCTCGCCGTAGCTTGGTCGCCAGACGACGGCATGCTAGCAACAGGTAGCATGGACAACACCGTTCGACTCTGGGATGCAGAGAAAGGCACGCCTCTGGGCGGCCCACTAAAAGGTCACACAAAGTGGATCACGAGCCTCTCATGGGAGCCCTACCATCTCCGCGAACCAGGCCGACCACGCTTCGCATCCGCATCGAAAGACTACACGATTCGAATCTGGGACGCCATAAGCAGAAACACAGACATGGCCCTCACAGGCCACAAAGGTTGCGTCTCGTGCGTAAAGTGGGGCGGCACAGGCTGGATCTACTCAGCCTCGCACGACAGGACGGTGAAAGTGTGGGATGCTACCAAAGGCACGCTCGTGCACACCTTGAACGCGCACGCGCATTGGGTCAACCACCTCGCGCTCTCCACAGACTTTGTCCTACGAACCGGCTACTTCGACCACAAAGGCAAGAAAGAGGTCCCCGAAACCGTCGACGCGAAGCGACGTAAGGCCAAACAGCGGTACGACGAGGCTACCAAGCCAGCAGGCGGTATCGAGCGCTTAGTCACCGCAAGCGACGACTGCACAATGTACTTGTGGGAACCCTCCAAGTCAACCAAGCCCCTGCAGCGCATGGTCGGCCATCAAAAGCAAGTCAACCACGTCACATTCTCGGGTGACGGCGTGCTCGTGGCGTCGGCGGGGTTTGACAACCATGTCAAGTTATGGCAAGCGAAAGACGGCAAGTTCATTTCGACACTGAGAGGGCATGTCGGGCCTGTGTATCAGTGCGCTTTCTCGCCGGATAGTAGGCTGCTTGTCAGTGCGTCCAAGGATACCACGCTAAAGGCATGGGACGTTCGGACTGGCAAGCTCGCCGAGAATTTACCTGGACATCAAGACGAAGTCTTCGCGGTCGACTGGGCGCCGGACGGCGAGCGCGTTGGCAGTGGTGGGCAAGACAAGGCAGTCAGAATCTGGCGTAATTGAAAGCCACCCAAACCGTTCCTTGCAGTCGCTTTTTGTGCGTGTTTAAAGCAAGGCGCTGGTGTGTTAAGTTGAGCAGCCATGTACAAGCTATGTAGGTAGACTGCAATGACACTTTTGTTCAAGCTCTCTATTTCGTGACAGGGAAAGTGTTCTTGTTGGCCGTCTGGCTGGCTTGCAGCGAGCCCTTGAAATTGAACTGAGTTGGCACGCCTTCGATGCGGTGCGTCGAGTTGATGTTCTTGACCAGCGTGATCTGGTAGCAGGTCGCGCCACCTTGGCGGGAGGTAATGGTGCTGTAGGCAAGGAAGTACTCCCAAATCTGTGGATCACAAGTCAGAATAGCCTAGGAGGACAAGGGATTGCAAAGGTCCTTACTCTGAACCATCGGTCGCCGTACTTGGCAACGATCTTCTCCTTGTTCGCCATCCAGTTCCTGTACCACTTCCAGAGCGTAGCAGAGTAGTGCACGCCGATAGTGTCAATTCCCTTAACCTCAAAGCCAGCGCCTTCAAGCGAGTCAACGAAGAAGCCGAGCGGCGTCGAGGCGTCGGCGCCAGGGAAGATATACTTGTTCATGAACAAGCCCCAGACCAAGTCTTCGTACTGCCAGCTCTTCCTCAAACCGGCAATCTGGAGAAAGAAGACACCATCGTCATCGAGCATGTCGTAGACCTGACGCAGGAACGTGCTGAAGTGACGAACACCGACGTGCTCGGCCATCTCGAGACAGGTGATCTTGTTGTAGCCACCCTCTGGGACCTGGATATCACGGTAGTCGGAGCAGAGGATCCTGCTCTGCTCTTCGCTGACACCGGCCTTCCGAAGGCCCGTGTTACCCCAAGCCGTCTGGTTACGTCCCAGGGTAACGCCAGTGACAGCTGCGCCATAGTTGGCGGAAGCAAACTTGGCCAACGTACCCCAACCACAGCCAATGTCGAGCATGCTCTCGCCTTGCTTCAAGCCAATCTTCTCACAGACGATAGCGAGCTTGTTGTCCTGCATCTGCTCGAGGCTCTCCTCCTTGTTAATGTCCGAGATGACACCAGAAGTGTAAATCATCCGCGGACCCAAGAACCAGCCGTAGAAATCATCTCCGCGGTCGTAGTGATCCCTGACCTGCTCTTCGTCTTGCGAGCGGGTGTGCATGATGACCTCAGGCAACATGCCAGTCAAGAAGAACCAGAACAGAGACAGCGTGAAGCGGAAGTTGGCCCAGTCGTGCCTGTACTCCAACGTCTCGAGCATGTCGCCCTTGACATCCACCTCGCCAGCAAAGTACATCTCGTGAAAAGTCTCCATCGGAATCCTGTTCTTGCCCTTGTACTTGATCTGATCGCTCTCGTTGCGGAAGCTGAGGTATTGCTCGATCGGATTACCAGGGTAACGTGCTTTTTCATTCAAGCGAGGGGACATGCCAGAGGCCGCCGTCCAGAAGACCATCAGGATGGGTATGGCCGTCAAAGCCGCGAAGAAGATCCATGTTATGAGGCCGCCATTGACCTTCCAGGCGAAGTAGCCCGGGATCGTGACGAGCAGGACGATGAGGAAGTAGGTGTTGAAGTTCTCGGCACCAGGCCCATCGGCTGGCAAGGGCGCATTCTTGATCGCTGGGTACTACATTGGACAAGGTCAGAAGGGTCAACGGTCAAGTGTCAGAATGCTGTCGCTTACAGAGGTCGTCCTGACGCCGAAGTTGTTGGCTTCGGGAGCCGGCGAAGGAGCGGGTGGAGTGTCGATGAACTCGAACGAGTCTTCGGAAACAGCCTTCTCGCTAGACATGCTGGCGAGGTTCTTGTGCTACAATGGCACGGTGGTGGTTCTTTGTCGAGGAATGCACCGTACGGTGTCCTTCTTTCGAGCCCCACGCAAATTGTTCCAAGCCGGTGAAGCTTGGGCCTGTTGGAGTTTCATGCAGGAGCAGGCACAATCCCATTTCCCTCGGCGCCCCATGCGCAATGCCAATGCCAATGCCAATGCCAATGCGACAGCCGACTACGACAACAACATTACGATATCGCAAAGCACATCACCCGGCGACCGTGTACAATTCATCCAAGATGCTATCGTCTGAGTCAAAGCAGACCGCTGATTTCACAGATTTAATATTCGTAATTCATCATCACATCATGCTATCGTACAATGCCCAACCTCCCCATCTCTTCCTCCTTCGCGACAACACGCGCGATCTTGATCCCATATCAACCACGTCCTCATGCCGACCTACTTGCTCCCGGTATCCTTCATAACACTACCAACCATGTCAGTACTCATCCACACAACATCCACCCTAAGGACGCTTCTCCCTACCTATTCCACACCGATCCAATCTTACTCTCAGCCGGCTTGGACTCGTTCAAAGTCTCCTGGCGGGCCTTAAAAGCCTCGGGGTTGGACTCGCGCTTGTACTGCTGCAGGCTTGCGAACATGGGGGACTGCGAGTTCGTCAGAAGAGGTCTACCATTGACAAGGATGTCACGAGCAAGTCGCCAGGTAAACGTACACTTCTCCTCTTCTCGTCCTGAGCGCTGTTTCCGACACCGCCGGCGCCGGCGGTGCTGCTGGTGGGTGCATCCGTGTTTGCCATGCTTGCCGAGAGAGAAATACAACTACGTCTCGAAGCGTGCAACTCTAGAACTTGCGAAAGGGAGGAGATCGTGAGATGAACTTGGGGTGCAACAATGAGCAGTGTAGATAGAACAACAAAGAGCAGAAAAGACCAGCTCTTTAATGTCCTGATACATCAAGTCATTATATCCCTGCCCTTGCCGCTGCACGAAGATCCTCAACTCCATCAATAATGCCTTCTCGTTGTCATCATTCCACCCACGGGATCGCAGCCAACCCATTGGCTCCACTCCCAAACCACGCACACGCAACCGTAGCGACCTACCCAAGTTACCGACCCCCAACCTGGGAACCAAATAAGAAAGGTGGAGCCTTCCACTCGTCCCATCCCGTCCACGGTCGAGATCATCATCGCCATCATCATCATCATCATCATCATCATCATCACATGCTGACCTCCGTCCACACGGCCAGCAGTGCACAGAGTGGAGAATAATGGCGGAACGCCTAGACGTGCATCGTGCTTGTGTCAAATGCTTGGTTGACTGCAGGTGCATCGAGGTAGAGTCTAGAAGGGTAGATCTTGGGTAGAAACCAGCGACTCGTACGCAATAATTACGTCATAGACTCTGTCGTGAAGATCAGGAACTGACACGACTTAAGGTACGGTACCTCATAGACGCGTGTGCTGCACGCGACGGCACGGAAGGAGATATTTACCGAGCTGCCGCTGATGGTCTCTGCGACGATTGCCTGGAGCAGTCGATACGGCCTCTCAAAGACAGTTTCATGCTTGGGAAGTCCGGCGGCGAAGCAGCGGAGCTTGTTATCCGTGAGGAGAAGGCACTCAGGGGAGGAAGATGTATTGAAAAACAATTTTTTTCAACAAACATAGAAATGTCTACCTATCAAACCCACCACCACACCTCCCATCATTATTACAGGCCCGTCCACTCAAAGGCAGCCTTACACCCTCCCCGTCCGCACTGCATCCGCCCAGCGCACTCATCCTCAAAGAAAAAGGCACGCGCGTATACAAAGTGGTATCAAACGACCCTATCCAGCCCCCCTCCCCTCCCCCTCTCAAACACACATACACACATAGACATGCCACAACCCCCACAGCAGACACCTCCAGCACCACACCACCTAAACATCCTCGACAAACTTCGTCGCCCGACTAGGACTCTCGCTCTTCGAAGCCGTAAACGTCGGCGGCGCCAGCGCACCACTATCAAAATGATCCGTGCTCTCATAGAACTGATCCTCGTCATCTTCGCCGTTATCGTCGGCGGCGGCCGTCTGCTTGTTCGACAAGCGACGAGAAGCGGCGCCGCTGCCGGCACGGCCGCGGTTGAGGTCGTCTTCTTCGACGCCGGAGGAGGAGACGTCGTCTGGGTGGGTAGGGTCGGTTTCATGGCGTTTGAAGCTCGAGGTGCTGGCGTTGGACCCTGAGGGGCTGATTTTTTGGTCTGAGCTGGTCGGGCCATCGGTGCTCGTTGGCTGGTCAGTGGAGGGGGACTCCTTGCCTGTTGTGCCTGCTGCGACTGCGCTCCCTTTGTTAGGAGTGTCGGTAGACTCTGCTGTTTCCTTCTCCGCCAACTTCTCGGTAGGCTTCTCGGTAGGCTTCTCGGTAGTCTTTTCCGCAGACTTGACCTCAGAGTAGGGCGTCGATTTGGACGACGTGTCGCCCTCAGACCTGGAATCGCGATTCCTGAGCTTGTTGAAAAAGCCACTGAGACCCCTCTTCTTCTTTTCCCGACCCTCAGGCTCGGTCTTGACCGGACTTTCCTTTGGCTTGCTCAGACGGTTTGAATCCGCTTTCGTCTTAGCCTCAACTTTGTTGGCGGGTTCAGACTTTGACGCAGCAACTGTCTCCGAGGCGGGTGCGGCGTCTTTCTTGGCATCTTTTTGCTCCGAGAGTTTAGGCACTATTGTGCTGGCGGCTGCGACAGCGGAACCTTTATCAGCAACAGCGACATCAGATGCCTCACCATGCTCGACCTTCTCCGGGAGTGTCTTATCGGCCGCTTCGTTCGTCTCATATTCGGCGTCATCTCCGGTGGGGGCAGTTCCAACCCTGTCAGCAACGCGGTGAGCCTCTTTTTTGCCAAGATCTCCAGCTTCTTCTTCGTGTTTGCTCCCGACATCTCCCTTAGCGCTCTTGTTCTTCTGGAGAAGCTCGACCGGGTCAGTAGTCTTCTCAGTATCGTCAAGCACATCAGAGTCGTCAGAGTCGTCGTCATCCTCAGCGACTTCAAACCCATCGTCACTGTCTGAACTGTCAAGGTCGTGGGTGATATGCCGCTCAAGGTTGGGCTTCAGCTTGGAATTCACCCGCTCGGTGTCCTCTTCGCCATCCGAAGACGTCTCCGAGGCCGCATTTGCCTCCGCAACTGGGTCAGCGACAGCAGGCTCTTCCTCATCCAGCTCCTTCTGCTCCGCTGCCTCGCGGTCCTCCATGTCTTTGTCTTCGGCGGATTTAGATCTGTCGGTCGTCTCGTCGGTCGCCTCTTTGGTCGCCACGCCACCAGCGGCGGCGCCAGCCCCAACGCCTGCTGCCGTTGCTGTCCCCGCGTGGATACCTCCTTGATCTGGCTCTGGCTTCTGCTCATCCTTATTGCCTCGCCAGAGGGTGCGCACTCTTCCACGCATGCTCTGACGCTTAGGATCTTGCTTCGGCGTTTCGGCCTCGCCGCCAGTCACATCGCCGCCCTCAACTGATGGGCGAGCCTCTGCTCTGGCGGCTGCCTGTTCCTTCTTGACCCGCTCCTCCTCTGCCCGTGAGCGTTGTAGCGATTCCAACTTCGCTGCTCGTTGCTGATCCTTGTCATATTCTGCAAAAGTCGTCAGTACTGGTTACATTGTTGATACGGGCAGCACCACTTACGTCTGTGAGCCTTCCACTCGTCTTTCTCCTTCTGCTTTTGCATCCTTTCTTCCATCTTCTTAGTATGCTGCTTGTCCGCTTCAATCCTCATCGCTTCATCGTGTGCCCTTCTCTTCTCTGCCGTGTCGCTGATTTCTTCCAGCGTCGACTTCAATCTAGCCGCAGCGATGGCATCGAGCTCACTTTGGTCCATGAACTTTCCACCACCGATGTGGGTCTTGCCCTTGTTCTCCGGCTTCGAAGCCAACTCACGGTCGGCTTCCGCCTTCGCTCGAGCTTTCTTCTCCCAGTCCTCCAGAATCGATGGCGGCACCTTCCCAGTCTCAGAAAAGACCTTCTGATCCATTGTGTTCATCTGAGAAGAGACCTTCTTCTCGGCAGCTGCAAGTAGCTTGGCTCGGTCATCGGTGCGCTTTTTGTCGTCTACGCTGCTAAGACCGCTGTTCAGCTGAGACATTTGGGTCCTGATCTTTCGTGCCTTCTCCTCGTCACTAGAGTCGTCTCCGTCACCGGCGTTGGCCTCGCTGCCAGCGCGTCTCCGGTTAGTGTTCCGCATAGACATCTTCAAGGTATTGCGCCGACCCGGCTGAGCGTCGGGGTACCCATAATACTCCCTGTACTTCGCCGCTTCGAAGTTCTTGTCGACCTTAGCAAGTCTCTCTTGTGCAAGCTTCTGCGCGGCATCTTGCAGGTGAATGTACTTCAGAGCCTCTTGCTTCATATCCACCTGCTCTTGAGGCTGGATTCGCGCAGCAGCAGCGTCGGCGCCCGCTTTGCCACCAGTCAAGCTCGGCTCGAGCATGGAGCGGTTTTGGTAATCGTACATTTGCTTCGCCATAGAGACAGCAGAGGCACGCAGAGCTGATTGGTACTTTATCTCGTCTTGTTCGATATCGACAGGTGGACGCTCTGAGAACATCTCAGGGTTGATATGACTGTTCTTGATTCGGGCTGCCTGATTGGCTTGCGAATCCCAGCCGTCCGGCATCATTCCAGCAGGCGCTGATCTGACAGATGCTTTGTGGGATACGGTGGCTGCATTAAGCGCGTTGAATGCTGAGTTCTTCTGGTCCGGATACAAGGCTGGCGAGGGTGAAGACTGAGTTTCTGACTCCGGACGCTTGTGTATTGACTTTGTGGCAGCGAGAAGGGCCTTGTTCTTGCCATCTTCTGTGTATCCTCTGTCGAGCTCGGGAGAGAGGCCCTTCGCACGCATCGCGAGTAACGCAGCGGAGTTGCCGTCCTTAGATGCGGAGGGCTGCCAGAGATCAAGCTCAGGCCCTTTCTTGTGAGCCATCAAAGCCGCTTTACTACCGGCTGAGCTGGCTTCGGGAACTTGGTAGCCTTTCACTTTGACGTCTTGCGCCTGCAAAGCAGCTCTTCCTGCAGAGTTGGCTGCGAGTCCCGCCGACGGAAAGCTGGGTAGATCCTTGAGATTAAGTCAGTGACCGCGAGCGCTTCCAGAGAAGAGGAATACTCACTTGAGGACGCGCATACTTGAGCGATGCTGCTGCGCCTGTCGTGATGTCAGCACTTGTCGCGCTGCGATTGTTATGCACGGGAACCTACTCGCAGAGCTCAATCTCCCGTCGGGCCCGAGTGGATTGGGGCTGCCGGCTGGCTTTGGACTGTTTCGGTGCGTGGGGTCCGTCACGTAGAGCGCTGCTGTAGACGCCTGTTCGCTCAGCTTATGGCTGTGGCCATGCGCCGATGGATCCGGGCATGGCTCCCCAGCGCGGGCGGCCATTTCGACGGCTACTCGTGCGGAGCGGTTTGGTCGGTCTCGAAGCTTGGTCGCGTCGATGCTTCAGGTATGGCTGTCCGTATATCCCGAATGCGATGCGATGGTTGCAGCAAAACGTGTGTTGCGACTGTCCAGACAGGCGGCAGATTACGGCGGGATGAAGTGGTGCGAGAGGAGGTCGGAGGTCTCCATAATGTCGTCTTTGAGTTCGCGCTCATCATGCCAGGTGAGGTCAGCGACGTCACTGGGGTGGTCTGTGGTTCCCGCGGGCCAGTAAGGTAACAAGGTAGCCTGGCGGCTGGACCACAACCTTCAGCAACAACAACACGCCGTCCTTTTCACCCGTCTCCCATCAATTTTACCTAAAGTGATTGCCCCAGGTAGCCATCGCGTGCAAGGTTTGATGCTTGGATTGATGTTCTGTCTGAGGTGTATCTGACAACCTCATCAACAAGCTGGCGGAGTGGGCGTAGGTTGACGACCGAACCATGAACATGTGACGCCAGCATGGACCGTGGATGCGGTCAATATCCCATCCCCGCAAGATCGACGCTAGGAGGCCAAGATTCGCTCGCACGCAGCACTTCTCGACCCGCTCTCATCCAACCACACACGTGACACGTGCTCCAAGCCGTGCGCTATCTCATGAGCTGCTGACCGCCAAGACTAATCAAGACTTCGAGCAAGACCAAGACCAAGATCAATTATCATCAGAACGAGAATGGCAGAAACCAACGCTTTCGAAGCCAATAATGTCGCCAACACTCCAGACGCCGACCAGCAGCCGTTCGACAAGATCCTGAATTTCCGCGACGTAGGCATCTTCATCAACAGAGCTCTAGGCCACCAACACATCCGACCGTGCAAACTCTACCGAAGCGCACGACCTGACAGCGCGACTCAGCAAGACAGAACCCGCCTAGTCTCCTCCCACCGCATCAAAACAATCATCGACCTACGCACAGAAACCGAACACATCGACTCCCGCCGCAAACATGTCGATAAAATCTCCGCCAACCCTTTGACAGCGCCGGCCGACCCCCAGGCTCCCCTGAGAATCCCAGAGATCAACTACGTCGACATCGACTTTAATGGTTCTGGATACACGCGCGCGCTTATTAGCCAGCTGACATGGTATCAAACGGCGCAGCTGTGCACTTTTTACGCACTGGGATACCGCAAGGAGGCGATTAGTATCCTCAGTGAGAACGTGATGGAGAAGCAGGGCCTCGTTGGGATGGCGATCAGTAGTCTGCGGCATTGCCGGCCGGAGGTAAAAGCGGGTTTTGATGTGCTTGCCGACGCGGAGGCTTATCCCGTCATGATTCATTGCACGCAAGGCAAGGATAGGACGGGTCTTACGGTTCTGTTGACTCTCATGTTGCTTGGCGTCTCAGAGGAGGCCATTGAAATGGACTACAAGCTCTCCGAGCGTGAACTCGAGCCGGAGAAGGAGGAAAAGTTGGCTGAAATTCAGAGTATTGGCTTGCCGGCCAGCTTTGCAGAGTGTCCTGGTGACTGGGTTCAGAGCGTCTGCAAGTCCATCAACGACGATCACGGTGGTATAGGGGAATACCTCCTCTCATGTGGTGTCAGCGAAGAGCAGCAAATGCGAGTGAGAAGGCTCCTATGCACCAAAGGCGGGTGGAGTACCTGACCGTAGCTCTCATGTGGCGGATTCCATTGCCCACTCGCGCCGAGAAGTTTTCCGCCTGCTTAAGGACTGCCACAGAATATTCCTAGCCTGAGTGACCTTAGGAGATAGATGGCTACTTTACTTCGCCACCCGGGCTACAGACTCACCTCTGCACCCCCGACGGGTAAGCTTTCGTGGCAAACGCAAGCAGATGCCTCTCTTTCCCACCGACCACCGGCTGCACTACAACCCCAGGACAAGGCGAAAGCCGCAAGCACGCCGTAGTAAGAATTTCGAAGCAGATCCACGCTGCATCTACTTTGGTGATGCCGCGAGAGATGCGAGCTCCTCTTCCCGCATTACATCAGCAAGCTGTGCTGATCGCAAATGTGGCGGGCAAGACCAACAGGGGCTTGATATGCTCTCGCTTCCCGCCGCAGTGATCCGAGAGCTCCAAGTAAGGTAAGCACAATGCAATCACAGTGCAAGTAGGAGGAGTAGTATAGGCACGCCCAAAGATACGCAAGCCGCTGATGTATGCTGAGCTCGGACAGGACGTGAGCTTACCTGACGTTCCAAGGTACCTTGATGAGTAGTCTGCCAGTTCGACGCCCGTAGCATTGATTCAACGGTAAGCACGGCCTTTGTACTGAAGGAGCACCTGCGGGTCTCACTCCATGTAGGGTCAGAATTTTCGCTAAAGTGTCTTGCTCTGTCAAAGACTATGGTAGCTGGTATCAAACCAGATGCCTTCTCATTGCAGGAATGCGAATACCGCTTCTTCGCTCCCACCACCTGCACTCCATCGTCATCCATGGCATGATACGCCTCCCACGCAGACCCCTCCCATCACTCAAAATACTTTCACTCAACAAACGTCCCCTCCCCCCACCCTCTCCTCTTCACCCCCAACTCCACAGCCCCCTTCCCCCAATCCTCCCCATGATTATGCCCCTTTCCCGCCGCATCAATCCCCGCCCTCTCCAACCCCTGCTCCTCACTCAACAGCGTCAAAAGCCCAAAAACCACCGGACACCCGCTCTCCAACTGCACCTTCATCAAACCATGCGAGACCGCATCCGAAATATACTCGAAATGCATCGTGCTCCCCTTTATCAACGCCCCAATCGCGATAATAGCGTCAAAAGGCTGTTTACTACTCTTATTCGCACCACCTCCACTCCCGCTCCCACTCTCCTTCCCCGACCCCATACTCGTAAGATCCGTCGTACTCTGCGACAGCAAATCCGTCGCACTGCTCAAAACGCCGCCCGCAGCCGTACTCGCCTGCGACTGCGAAGCTGTGTACATTTTCTGCACGGCGTAGGGGAGTTCGTAGGAGCCGGGGACGGATTGGACGACAATGTTTTGTTCTTTGACGCCCGAGGCTTTGAGGGTTTGGAGGGTGCCGCGGAGGAGGGCGTCGATGATTTGGGTGTTCCAGCGGGCGTGGATGATGCCGATGCGGAGGTCGGAGCCTGGAGAAAGGGAAAAGGGTGGTGGTTAGTTATGGAAGAGAGGGGTTGGAGGAGGAAAGAGAGCGTTGTGGTGACAGATGGGGAGGGATCGGAGGGTCGTACCGTCGTAGGTGCGTGCTTCGCCGATGCCTTTTATGCCTGCCATGATGCTGAGATGGTACTATTTCTTCTGGTGCTGCTACAGTGGAATCTATTTGCTATGAAAAGTCAAATAGGTAAGGTGTTGTGGTAATGGGACCAAGACACTACAGCCTAACTTGAAGGTCTGCGAAGCTCGTAGCGACAACGACCCCTCGGACCCCACCATGCAAGGCACCGGGACAACTACGGCCGATGAAATCAGGCAAGCGCAGCATTCAGTCAACCACCTGCACACTCATGCACCTCAGGCATCAACGCAAGAGCATCGCAGCTGGAGTGCAAGCACAGGACGACAATGGATGGTGTAATGTTTCGGCTTCATCACTTCTCGGCTTCTGGTCCTACGAGGGGATGGCGCGTGTAGTACACCCAAGGAGTGATACCGACAGCATCCACAGCGGCTTCACGCGCGCGCCGTGAAAGCCCGAGTTGGCACATGGCCGCCTTCAGCCCCATACGACTCCCAAGATATGCCGCCTTCCCTCTCCTTCCTTCTTTGGCCCCCTTGGAGTCATCTCGCCATAGCGCTCCACACAACGCTGAGCATGTTTCCTACTCTGCGAGATCTTCTAGTTAAGGAACCCCTTGCAATTGGCCGAGCCACACAAACACGGGATCCTGTCCGTGGACCCAATCTCGCGCTCGAATTTGTAGTCATACGTCAACTCTTGGTCTGTCAAAATATCATTAGCTTCACATCCACAAGCATACAATCCGGTTGGAACAGTGCTTACTCTTCCCAATGTCTTTCAAAGCGTAGATGACGATCCTCGGCGTGCCCTCAACCTTGATGATCTTCGCTGTGCAGTTGGGCGAGCAGCTGTGGTTGATAAACCTCGCAATGCCGCCTTTCTTCGTCGCGTCGACAATCTCATCGTCCATCATCCGGAAAAGGTAGGAAGACCCGACACCTTGCTTCTCGTAGCGAATTTCACGCAAGTCCGCGACCTTCTGTCGGACTTTCTCGCCCACGTACTCAATGATGAGATCGTTCATGGCAATGTTCTCTTCCGCATAAAGACCCCAGCCGTGGATGGCGGAACGATCGAACTTGACGAGCTTCTTGCGCTTCTTCAGCTGATTGAAGCGGATCGCTACGTCGGCCTCTGATCCAAGATTGCCAGAGGCCGCCAAACTCTGTTTCTGGAGGTTGATGTCGTTGACGAGACGTCTGTTGTTCACACGGTTGGATCTGGAAGTAGCCGTACTAGCCAACTTGTCCGCCGCCGAGATCTTCGTGGCTTCGACCGCTGCCGCCGGATTCGCTTTGAGCATCGCCTGCCGCTCCTCGCGCTGCTTTTGGACCTTGATACGATGGGGCAGGTACTTAGACTTTTCCTCGTTCAAAATCTTCTTCACGCCCTCCGTCCTCGCAGAGCCGGTAGCATTTGGCACGTAGTATCCTTCTATGCTCGTTTCCGATTGTACAACTCCACGAACGCCGGAGTTGAGCGCCTTGATCTCCTTTTGCTTCCAAGCCCAGAGCTTTGCGTTGCCGATCGCGTAGGCAGCTTCGTCTGCGAGAGCCTTGCGAGCGAAGGCGAGATCTTCGTCGTCTTTGATGATGTCTTGCCAGCCGTCAATATCCAACACCAGCTCCCTGTCATCTTCGACCGTCCGGTGCGGCTTGTCATGCGTGAAGGCAAATCCAACGTCTTTCCTATCAAGGCGCTCCGCCGCCTCCAGCTCCAGCTCCGTGCGCTCGATCTCCGTGACTGTGTCTTGAGCCACTGGCTTGGCGGCCTCCTTAGCCTGTCTCGCTTCGAGCTTAAGCGCCTCTTGTTCTTCAAGCAGCTGCTTCTTGGTTTTCCGCTTCTTCTTCGCCTTATCCTTGACCGCCTTCGGATCAACTTCATTCGTCGTCTCTGGTTCTTTGTCCACGCTCATCGTGTCCACACCCTGCATCTCAACCTCACCGACCATGTGCTTGTTCTTCGCCGGCTCGGATTTGATCTGGAACAAGTCGTCATCGGCCTTCGACCTCTGGCGGATGAACAACTCAGTCCTCGCTCGTGTCGCGTACCTCGAGCTTCGCGGCAGCGTCGCGACGACCAGCTCTATCTCTCTCGTCGCCAAGTCCTCAGGCTCCTTGTGCAATAGATGTCCAATCAACTGCTTCTGCATAGGATCAAACACCTCCTTCTCCTCTTCCTCCCAATCAGCCTTCCTTCTCTTACTGCTCGGTGGTGTGCCGTCGGCGATACTGTCCGTGTCGAATGGCGTGCTTGTGCGGCTCGCACGGCTGAGCGGCCTGCTATCCTGGTCCTCAGTATCTCGTGTCACACTCGCCCGTCTCTCGTCGTCGCTGTCCTCTTCATCCGCATATAGCTGCTGTAGTCTGAAATGCAAGCCCCTGGCCTGCTGCGGCTGCGGACGTCTTGTTGGCACTCGTCTTCTCTCATCCGCGAAAGCGTTCCCGCTTCCAATGCGATCACGATCCCTGTCTCCCTTCCTACCGCGCTGCTGGTTGGGATCGTGCGGCCTCAGAGGCCGAGCATGAGACGAACGTCCGTGCCCCTTGGTTGCTGCATACATTGGAGAAGTCGCACCAGGTGCTTTGTCGAAGAGCAGAGAAGACGTGCTGCCCTTGTTCTCCTTGTCCGAGGGGTCAGGCAACCCGAGTTTTCGTCTTTTCGAGCTATGCTTCGCTGGATCCAGGCTGTCGTGGAAGATGGGAATCGCAATGCGAGTTTTGATGTCGCTCATAATTTTGTCCCTCAATTCCACGCGCAGCTGCTCTAGCGCGCCATGAACAGGGTCCAGATCTTCCGCGCGATTGCGCTTCTCGATCTCTAGATCTTCGGCATCCTCACGTTTCAAGCGCTCGAAATCCTCCTTCTTCTGTTGCTCAGCGACCACGCGCTCTGGGGAGGGACTGCGCTCGTAGTTCGGATTTCCATATTTCTGACACTCCAAGCCCATTTTGTAAGTGAACAGCGCGGCCATGTTACACTCGACATAACATCTTTCGGTCTCGTCTTCGCCGCGCTTAGAGTCCTCGAAGATGATGTAGTAGCCAGTGCGATCAAGCCTGACTTCTCGCCAATCGTACGCCTTCAGGCGCTTCTTCAAGTGCGGGATTGTGGTACCGAGGACAGGGACGGAGCTGTTCGGCAGGTAGACGTAAGGCTTGCGCTTGATCTTGCTCAAAATGGGCTCTTCCTCGATGAGCGACATGGCTGCAGCTTTCGGGTTCAGTGGAGCTGCTGCAGCCCGTGGACCCTCGGGCGGCTTGACTGATGGTCCCGTGGGCGGAGGCCTCCCAGAAGGCCCTTTCGGCGCGTTGAGAGGAGGCGCAGGAGACTCCGCTGCTGGCTTTGTAGGCTCAGTAGGTGGTGGAGGGGGCACACCCCGGCCCTTCGCCCTCTGCTCCCTGGCCTTCCGTGATGCAGCATCCACATATCGCTTGAACTTCCTGCCCTCCCGATCAACTTCCACTTTCACGGTGTTCACTCCGATTCTCGATCCGCTGAACTCCTGCTCCGCACGCTTCGCAGATGCCGCAGCTGTAAGCTCCTGACCATCCCTAATGGCATCCCGGTACTTGATCAGGGCAATACCAAGGAAGCTGCCAGTCTCCGGATCTGTCTTATTCTGCACGCTCGCAATCGAGCCAAAGGTGCTAAAGTTCAGCCTGAGGGTATGCTCGGGCAGGAAAGGATCAAAGCCGATAGCCACAACTTGCTGTGCCTCGCCAGGCCCGATCGAGTGGCGGTCGATTTTGTAAGTTGGCAAATTGTACGGGGCGGGTCTCCATATGCCTTTGCTAGGGCGGTCTTTTGCGCGACACTGCCCGGACATGTATCCTGGAATCGCCAGTCGCGGATCAGGCGGCGGATCCGGTGCATATGTCTGCCAAAATATCCAAGTATCAGCGAAAGGGTACAGAGTGGTTTCTCATCATCAAAATCATCATGTGTATATCAAACTATTGCGCAAGCTCAGCGGATTGTAAAATGTAGTGCGTACCTCTGTGCCAAATTCTCTTTTGCGTATTGTAGCGCGCTTTCGCTCTTCCCTGCTGAGCTTGCCGTCAAGTTCTGGATCCCAAACCACTCTGTACCCTTTCGCCTTGCCGGGTGGCGGCAGCATGTTCGGGCGGAGCTCTTTTGTAGTATCTGAGGCAGGCATGTTGCGCGACGCGCCGTCCGCGGAGGAAGCCATGTTGAGGGCGGGTTTTGATGTGGGTGGGGGACTGCTAGGTTTCGGAGGCGAAGAGTCTGAGTGGTTGGTGAGTGGGGTCAGTCCATTGACAAGTGAAGCTTTCCTGTTCTGCGCAAAGGCATGCGAGCTCATGCTGAACACTGACGACGTAGCACTCCCAAGTGAGCTTGCGGAGCCAACGCCTCGCAGTGTGTCGCCCAGGTCTGCAGGCTGCAGCTCATCAGAATCTGGGGAGCGGTAATTCTTGGCCGGAGACTGGCGGTCGTCCACACTCGTGCTGTGTGAGAGGCGCGAACCGGCGAATGAGGATGTGCCGACGCCAAGCTTGGTCGTCTTCGAGGAAGCAGCGGGGGAGGCGCGTGGATGTGAAAGATCAGGCGAATCTCGCTTCCGCTTGTTCAGTGTGGCAGGCGAGGCGCTCCTTCGCAGGACATCCACGCCGCCGCCAGTATGCGACATGCTGCCGCTGCCTCGCTATGCTCCGCACATGGATGACGGGGAGGCGGTGAAGTCAATATTGGGGTGGGAGAAGCGCGACCGCGGAGGATGGCCGAGACGCGAAAGCACGCGCCGCTGAGGTGAGGCTCCTAGCGAGGTAGAGGTGAGCAGGAAGTCGCTCAAAGATGAGCCCTGATGTCGAGTGGATGAAGGGTGCAGCAGCAGCATCAAGCAGCACGACGTGGATGGCCTCTCGGGCGGGTACCTAATGAGTGAGGTTGTCGTCGAGCGAGGGGTGCTCAAGTTGGATTCGACGGAATCGCGCTAGACTTCATTCCATGTCCGTGCGCCCCTGACAAGCTGCGGCACGAACCAAGTCGCAACCCACGGGGACACCTCCTTCACCTCATCAGCATCAACAAGACGCGTGTGACAGCCTTCTCAGCTCCTCTCAGCATCGCACAGAGCATACCATTAAGATGGCATCGATCGATCGACGCGTGTTTGACGTTCGCGGCGTCGCCTCCTGAGCGCTGCGTTCGCTGCATGTGACCTTCGGCGGCCATCACATGCTTGCGCTCACACTCGAACGACACGATACCATAGCCGCCAGATGAGCACATCAGAGCGCTCTTAAAAGCAGACAAAAACGCAGAGGCAGACAAATTGGTATTTGCCCCACTGTGATGCGTCACGTGACTTGGTATGGCAGCGACTTTCAATCTATCGACCTGCACAGCACTGCTTCATCCACCTTGAGTATGGAAGAGCGCGGTACACCACAGCGTTCACGCCAAGACGTCGCCACCCTCTGGTCCTTGGTGTGCCCTCCGTATCCTCTCCGCCGTCGTTTGCGCTATCGCCGGCAACTCTACCTCCTCATATCGCTTCCCGCTCGCCACCATCTCCGCTACACCTTTCGCAGCCAGCCAAATCACCGGCATACCGTGTCCGTTGAACCCAGCCACAATATGTTGGCCAGGCTTATCGGGAACCTCGCCTAGATGCGGCAACGAATCCCACGAGTAACCCATGACGCCTGTTCACGCCTTCTCCACGAACGCCTCGCTTTCCTCCCAACCCCTGAAGGTACGCTGCATGCAGCTCTTCTCGTAGTACCCTTCTGAAGCGGGTATAAGCGTGGAGTCGTCCGTGTTATCATACCATTGCTCCTTATGAGGTCTGAACAAGGAAGAAGAACCGCCTACTATGATCCCGCCGTCGTGGCAAGGAATTAGGTACGACAGGACATTCTCTTCGTCGCGGACGATGTAGGAGTTTGTAAGATACGGCGCATCCCTGTTGGGCACACAGGCGATGTGCGTGCAGATGCCTTTGCACGGCACGATGCTCCTCGCATATTCGGGAAGGAGGGAGGAGACGTAGGCGTTGCTCGCGTGAATGACCTTCTTCGCCTTTATAGCACCTCTTGGAGTCTCGACCATGAAGCTCCCATCCGGAAATGATTTGATGGCTGTGGCTGGCGTGTGTGTCTGCAAATTCACCTTCCCACTGTTCACCATCTTGCTCATCAACTCCATGATGAACTTGTAAGGCCACATGGTCCCGGCAGTGTATGAGGCGCAGGCTTTAGCACCTTTGACGCCACTGACGCCCTCCGCCCGAGGGCCATAAGTAAAGTCCACGTCGTCCATGTAATCCATACCCTCTAGTCGCCTCATCATCTCGTAGTTTGCTTTCGCCTTTTCAGCGGCAGCCGCATTGCACCAGACATCTGTTGACCGCGAGAGCGTGAAGTCACACTCTATACCTTCCTCAACGATGACTTTCTTAGTTGCCTGACCGTGATTTATCTCGAATCCTGCCCACTTCCTCCCAGCTTCGACGCCATATCGGCCAATGTACGTTGGAATGTGGCCGTAAAGGTCGGGGCGAAGGTGGCCTCCATTACGGCCGGTGGCGCCTGAACAAGCTTCTCGAGCTTCGAGAACGACGATTGAGGGTGGTGGTGCAGTGGAAGTCGACTTGACCAGGTGGTAGGCTGTCGCTGTCCCAGCGTACCCAGACCCTATAACCAGAACCTCACATTCAAGGGGTAGATCGGACGTCGTGCGATGGTTGGCTAGGTCGTGTAGATGGGTGTGCCAGAAGGATTGAGTTGAGCCTGGTGAGGGAAGGCGGACGTGAGAGTCTGTTTGCGGACTCGTCCCATTCATATCGCTGTCAGACGCGCGCACGTTGTCGCAATGGTGTGTTATGACAGACCAAAGCTCTGCACTCCAGCAGCATACCGTAGAAAAAGGGTCTTGTATGGGAGGAGTAGCCATGATTAAAGGCAGCAGAGTGCGGGCGGCAGGATATTTAGGTACTTATCTTGTGCCTAGTAGGCAGACTTACTCGTCAAGCTTGTTGCTACTATGGCTCCTTAAGGAGCATAGTTGGGGCCGCATCTCGGCGAGCACGGCGCAACATCCCAGAGCCGTAACGGAGCGGCCTTGCCCGGGCGGGCTGACAATATCTCGCTTTGATAAACTGTCAGTGTTGATGACATTGTTCATGGCGAGGAGAAAGAAATCTAAGCCCTTCGAATGCAACGAAAGCATGTGGGGCAACGCTGGACAGCACCTCATTCTCCACCCATGCATGCCAGGAACATCACACTCCTCCATCTCCTTTTCAGTCGCGTCAACCTGGTTTCACATGCCCTCAAACGCGTTCGACGCTCTCTCTTCGCTGTCTTGCTGCCCTAGCCTGTCCCGAAGAGGCGAGGCTTCGAATACCCACAAAGCAATACCCTCACCCCCAGCTTGCCTATCTCTGTACCGGCCACAGCTCCCTTGCATGCTTATCTACAACCCTGAGACATCGAGGACCTGCTCGATCAGGATGGATGGAATCGCATCTTTCAGGGGAAAGCGTCCTTGCGTCGGAGTCCACTTCGCCGTCGAGGCTTGGCCTGACTCTCAGGAAGGAACAGGACAATGGTTGACCTGGCCGACAGAGCATCTGTTGCCTCCCTGACGCCGGTAACGTGCGTGCCTTCTTCGGTGACAGGCAGATCGACTTCAAACCATCATGATCCGGAAGCTTGAGCGACAGAGAAGCCCTCTCGGCATGAGCTTCGCTATCAGCTTGGCGCTTTCGAAAGAAGGTATGTCCTGTACGCCAATGTTCTGCAAAACCCTCCAGATACTACCCGTGCTGCAGGAGCCTCGCCGCTCGGCCGTTCACGAGGTAGTCCTTATCTCCAGACGCATCCGAGGCCATAGCGTCTTATATAAGGTAAAAGCATGCCTATGCACGTTTTCTTTTCACACCTTGGTGGTTAGTCCGGTTGTTCGCGCTAGAGTTCTCCTTACGCCAAGTTATTGGCCAGGATGGCGGATCCATCGTTAAACGCAGAGGAGAAGAGAATGCCAAATGGCGATAGCAAGGCAGACTTTGACGTGGAGGAGGGACTGGTCTACGACGAGGGCGGACCTGTTGAGTTCGCTGAAAAGGCTGAGCTGAGGTTAGTAGTCTCCATCAGCAGAACACGTCTACACTGTACCATGCAAGACTGACACATATCACACTTGACCCTTAGGCGCGGCCTCCAACAGCGCCACATTCAAATGATCAGTCTCGCCGGAGCAATCGGAACAGGCCTCTTCCTCGGATCCGGCAAAGCCATCGTCAGAGGCGGACCTTTGGGTGCGCTACTCGGGTACCTCTTCGTCGGCATACTAGTCGTTGCTCCGGTGTTTAGCATAGCTGAGATGAGCGCCCTAGTACCGTTGAGCGGAGGCATCATCAGGCACGCAGAGTACTTCTTCGATCCCGCGATGAGTTTCGCAAACGGCTGGAACCAAGTCTATAGTCAGATGGTCAGTTTGCCGGCGGAGATTGTCGCGGCGGCTGTGATTGTCAATTTTTGGAATGATAGTATCAGCAACGCGGTCTGGATCACAATCTTTGGGCTTTTGCTACTGGCTAGCAACATCTTCGTGAGTTCCTCGCGTTGCGGTACGGGGAGAGTAAGGCTGACGATCGACAAAAGCTGGTGAAAATATACGGCGAACTCGAATTCGGCTTCGCTACACTCAAGATTCTGTAAGCTCCATCTCTCCGCCAACAACCAGCTCACCACAGCTAAGTCGTCTAAGACTAGTTATCGGCCTCAATCTCATGGCTCTTGTCTTGGTCTGCGGCGGCGGCCCCAACGACAAAGTCTACGGCTTCCAATACTGGAGCAACCCCGGCCCCTTTGTCCAATACCTGGACATCCCCGGCCCCCTCGGCCGCTTCCTCGGCTTCTGGGCCACCTTCAACAACGCCGTCTACGCCTACTCTGGCGTCCAGAACATCTCCTGCGCAGCCGCCGAGACCCACAATCCGCGCCGCAACATCCCTATCGCTGCTAAACGCATCTTCTGGCGCGTGGCGATCTTCTATGTGATTTCGATCTTTTTCGTGGGCATGTTGGTGCCGTCGAATGATGCAGATTTGCTTTCTGGAGGCGCGGGTGCGGCGCAGTCGCCTGTTGTGCTTGCGGCGACGAACGCGGGCGTCAAGGTTGTTCCGCATATTATTAACTTTGTCGTCCTTACTTCTGCTTGGAGTGCTGGGAACTCGGGCTTGCTGACCGGCTCGCGCATTCTTTATGGTCTTGCACTGGAAGGGCGTGCGCCCAAGGCCTTTACCAGGGTCAGCCGCTTTGGTATCCCTTGGGTTTCCGTCCTGTTTCTATGCTTGTGGGTTTGCCTGGGATACATGAGCTTGTCCGACAACGCTTCCACGGTCTTCAGCTGGCTGCAGGACCTAGTCTCGTTTTCCGCACTCGTGGACTGGACCATCATCTGCCTCGTCTACCTCCGCTTCTACTACGCCTGCAAAAAGCAAGGAATCAGTCGAGACCGCTTACCCTGGAAAGCGCCCTTCCAGCCCTATGCCGCCTGGATAGGCGCCTTCGCGTTCGTTCTCCTGCTGCTGACTGGAGGTTACAAGACTTTTATTCATGGTCACTGGGATGACGAGACATTTGTGTCTTCGTATATCAATATTCCGATTATCTTTGCGCTGTACTTTGGCTATAAGTTGGTGACGAACAGTAAGATCGTGTCGCTGCAAGACGTGCCGGGTTTGCGGTATCTTGAGATCGCCGAGAAGTACCCTGAGGCTCCGCCGAAGCCTAAGACGGGGATCAGGCGGTTCAATATTTTGTGGAGCTAGAGCGATGTACATATGTGAGGAGCAGACGCTGAGCGGCAGAGCATTGTACTTTTTTTGCCTGGCATGTGGATGTCGAGTCGCTATACTCATTTGAACTTCTCCCTACGACTCTCTTACTACTCGCCTCCGTCGCTTGAGGTGGCCCCTTCGCCATTCTCAGCACCGTCGAGAGCATCGCCAGAATCCTTTGCGGCACCCTCGTCATTCGCCCCATCAAGACGGAATGCTGCCAGGCAGGTGATTCGGCTGCCAGTCTCAAGCGTGCCGACTGTCTCTCCAATCTGCTTCGGCGGCCCGTTATGTTCGGCCGCACTAATAGCCGCAATGTCATCGCTGGTGATTCTCCACAGGCGCACGGCTCCATCACTACTTGCGGTGACTGCTAGCATACAATCCGAGGTAGTGTCTTTGCGGTCCATAATCTCAAAGTCTTTGATCCGGCCGACTAGACCGGTCGACTCACCACCTACTTGCGCCACACAGACACATGAGGGTAGCTTTTCGGCCGAGCTGCCTTCCTCCAAGGCGCCAAGCCGGAAGAACAACAGACGTCCGTCTTCTGTTGATGTAACTAAGCACGTCTGCTTGTCCACTTGCACGACACGCAGCTGATGCAACTTCGACGAAGGCGCAGGCCTGATGATTGCTTTCGGTTTCGAGTCCATGCCGAATACCGCAGCTCCCCTCTCAAAGCCGACGACGTACGTCTCACCTTCACCATCCCAAAGTACTCGCCGCCCCTCTCCACTGCTATACTTTCCCTCTCCGACCTGTTCTAGCAGAGCCCGATCAAAGTTTAGCACGCCTGCCTTCTTCCCTGTCATCAAGTTCCATAATCGCAAACACCGCTCCCCGCGCCCCACACTGAGCATGAGCTTCTGGCTAGGATGAATAGCGAAGTCGTTGACGCCTGCAGGAATCTCTCCAGGTCCAGCAGTATCGCCCGAGGGCCGGCCCTGGGCTTTCGGTATCGGGGCCTTAATGGATGATAATACAGTCCAGTCACGAGTGCGCGAGATGGCGATAGTGTTGTCTTCAGCTGACGAGAGAAGTTTGCCTTTGGCAGGAAAGTCAAGACGGGTGATGGCGCGTTCGTGGTGGATGAGACTGCCCAGAGAGCGGTTACGCTCGTTCTCCACTACGGCATTAGAAGCCAGCGTGGGCAACGCAACTTTGCTGTTGGCTGATGGAGGAGCGGTGGAGATGGCGTAGACGTTGATCCGCTCGTCGGTGCTGCCGGTTGCGAGGTAGCGTTTGTCTGATTCGGTGGGCGGCGAGACGGCCAAGCAACGGATAGCGGAGGCGTGAGCGGCGAAGAGAAAATTGTCGGCGAAGGTGACTTTATCATCTTGCTCTAGTTTGGGAGTGTCTGTGGACACTGCATTGGTTGGGACTTCCAGCAGCTTTCGTGGGATTGAGGCGGAGACGCCATGCAGCACCCGCTCATATGATCCGGTGACAAACTGGACATGAAGACTTCCGCTTCGCTCAGGCTCTGCTTCCGTGATAGGTGCCGGTTGGACAGCGGCGTCTTTGAGTGGAACTTTTGCATGTGGTTCAGCGTTGAAAAGATTCTTTGCTTGGGTTGCTGGCTGAGCCGGCTGTGTTGCAGGCCGCTTGGGAGCGCCGGCTTTCTGAGACCGTCCGTCGCGCTTCCGCTTGCCAATCACAGATGCTGTAGTGGTAGCCATGCCAGTGTATTCGTCTGTTGATGCTCAGTGGTCGAGCGACACATTCACACTGGAGCGAAAGTTTGGGAGAGATGAAGTGAATCTGCCGGGAAGAGCCGCGATTCCGAACTTCCGCGCCTTTGAAGTTTGGGTGGTCGACTGACGGCTGCTGCTAGGCTTCACCTCCGCGTTCGCTGCCTCCAAGCCCCGGGCGCATTATTGATTGCAACGACGACGTGTCCAGTCGTGTTCGCCGCCGCCACCACCACCACCCAACACCACCTCGCGCTCGTCACAACACACTGCACGCCTCGCTCGCGATCGCCTAGCGCATCTGTTGTTCTCTGAATGACAGATGCAGCTCCATCACCCCAGCGCTTCCTCTTATGTCCCTGGACGCAGCACGTCGCGAGCTTCTGAGCACACGGCAACATGAGCTAGAGTAAGTTGATGAACACACTGACCGTACAGAAGACTCTATACATCTTGGCGACAGTGCCGATACCATTTTGGTGATGGAAACGCGACTGGCCGTGGTGTGCTGATGAGAAGTAGGAGGATAGCGTTTCGTCACCTGGCGCTGCGCGACCAAATTGCGACCGTGTCCGATCTCCTCGCGAGCAACTCGCCACTCGATGCATTGCTCAACACCCATGGCAGCGACGACGCGCATGCATCGACCACCCCAGATGCTACCGCTATACGACGGGTGGACTCATTATTAAAGTGAGTTGCATGTGATGGTTCCTCGTGCAATGACGATTGGCTAATTGAGATGAAGCGGCCATTACTTCGACGAGAGTAAGGTGCCAATTCCATCAATACCGCACGATGACTTCGTACATGCATCAAACATCGACAAAGCCTCGCGGCATCCTTCTCAGCCAGTCGAGGACTCCGCCAGCATTAGTGACAGTGCTACTGAAGCCGCCATAGTCAACGCTACCGACGTCGAAGGACCAATGGCTGTAGCAACTCTACAGCAGCTGCCTTCGACGTTGTCCGCTGTCAACGACGATGCCTCTACTCGTCAGGCGGAGGTCGAACAGGCGGCGACGTCCGACGGGCCCGGTGTAATGCCCAAGAACGTTGCGCCGCCAGCGCCTGAGGAGGAGGCCAACTTCACTGCAGCGACGAAGGATCTCCTCGACCTCGAGTCGCCTCATCGCCCTGCGAAGACTGTACATCTACTTCCGCAAGATGTGCAGGAGGAGCGTAAGCGTGTACGGGACGAGGCAGTGGAGGAGGAGGAGCGCAAGCGCTCCGAGCAAGACAAGGCGGCCAGACCGACCCACCTCCAAGCGCAAGCCGAGCTAGCTTCCTCCCCATCTTCGACGATTGGCGCGTACTCTGCAGCGACTCCCATGCCGCCGCAGGAGTCGCCAGACACCTCACCGGACTCTGAAACTGCCGAAGATGTAGTCCCGCCTAAGGACCTTCGTCCGAGCGAGGAGCGGCAATCGCAGGAGGAGCATGATCGTCTACTCGCTGCACAGAAAGAGATTGCCAAGAAAGAGGCAATGGGTGATGATGCCACTGCTGACGATCAATTGCAATGGGAGGCACGTGCGGCTGTTGCTCGAGACACGGAGGAGCGCGCAGCCCGGGAAGAAGTAGGCGGACCAGAACCTGACGCGGAGCAGACGGCACATCAAACACAAGCCGAGGAAGTGATGGAAGACGTGCAGTCTGAGGTCGCAGCACGGCACGCTGCTTCGCCTGCGCCTAGCCATGGTGAGCAGCCTGTTGCTACTCTTCCTGTGACCGAAGACGGCGAGAACATCACAGTCGTGCCTCGGAGTAGGCCTCCACCTATCGACACGACCGTTCAGGGGCGCGCGCGCGAGTCTGCTACGCCTGCTCGGATGACCACTCGAGTGTCTTCTGGTGCTATGAGGCGGAAGAGTGTATCGGAAATCACAGGCGAGACGCCTGCACATGCTCCTAATCGGCGTACACCTGCCAGATCCAGCCGCCAGCCTTCCTCCCCCGGTGTGTCTCCAATGAACATGCGCCACCCACAAGAGAATGCCCACGTTCCGCGTGGCGTGCCTACCCAACATACGCCGTCACGAGCGGCTCAACCAATGAGCCAGAGCGGCCAAGACGAGACACCGTCTCTACTCGAGGATCTTGCGCCGCTAAAGGGCTTTGCCGAAGACTCAGGCCGCGACTATCTCGAGCCGCTGTTCAGAATACAGGCTCACGATTCGCCTCAAAACAAGTGGACCAAACCGCTGGGCGATCTTGTTAGGATGGCAAATAAGTCGATGTCGACTGAAGACCAGTTCACTACTCTGCACGAGCGTATGGATTATCGCATTCTCCGGCGCGTCTATCACCTTCAGAACGCCAACAAATGGTCGTTAAGGCAAATGGAGAAGGTGAAGGAGCCACCACAGCCGACGACGCACTGGGACCACATGATGACCGAAATGAAGTGGATGCGGAAGGACTTCAAAGCCGAGCGAAACATGAAGAAGAGAGTCTGTGCCTACCTCTCTTCGCAGTGCTCGGCGTACGTGGAGAGCGATGAAAATGGAAGGATGGGCATGATGACCGAGCCCGCCCGCCGGCAAAAGGCTGAAAAGCAGACGACACGCACCAAGTCGTCTGCCGAAGAGCAGTCGCCGGAACTGGACGCGTCTGGCGAGTCTGCTCCGGAAGATGACTACTCGCCGCCAACGCCAAAAGAAGAGCGTACTATGCCGTCAACCCTCGTAGTCGCTCCTGAGCTAACTGCGCTTGTATGCGACCTGCGGAAAAGCCAGAAGCTCGACAAAGCCTTGCAGGCCCTTCCTCTTGTTGGCTTCACAGAACGCGTCCCAGAGCCTCAGCAGCCACTTCTAACTAGCGTCTCCAAGTTTGTGCAAGGCAAGATAATGCCTACAACAACCAGGTCAATTCGGAAACGCAGTCGATTTGACTACGAGGACGACGCCCTTGTCTTAGATGAGCGACCCGACAGTAAGAGAAGTCGCGAAGATCGCGCGCTCGAGCCGGAAGACCAGGACGTTGCGCTTTTCCACCCTGACAACAAGCCCATCCGGGACAGACTACACGCCAACAATGCCTTCAGGCCACCATCGGAGAACCCTATGCCGTCCACTTCGTTTTACGAGTTCCGCAATGGTTCACAGTGGATTTGGGAGGATGATCAGAAACTTCGCAAGCTGGCTAAGGAATACTCGTTCAACTGGCAGCTCATCGCTGACGAGATGACGCTACAATCACGATACAAAAGCTCTGCTGAGCGTCGGACCCCGTGGGAGTGCTTTGAGCGCTGGGTTGAGCTTGAGACGCTGCCCGCCGAGATGCGGAAGACGCTCTACTTCAAAACCTGGTTTCAACGACTTGAACAAAGTCAACAGGCTGCTGATAGGCGACACCAAGCGCATGTGGCTGCTATCCAACAACAAGCCCAGGCCAATGGGCAACAAGCGCACACACCTCAGCGACGGCGGACCATCCCGATTCGCGTCGAAAAGCGCAAGAACACGCGATATCTGTGGCTGGTGGATGCGATGCGGAAGCTTGCTCGAAAACGTGAGAATAATGCTTACAAGCAAGCGGAAGGTAAGAGGTCACGAATATACATACATTCCAGACCTGACGCTAATTCTCCTTTAGCCACACGTGCCGCCGCACAGCGCAAGACCCAGAGCGATACTACCAACCAGCAGAGGGGCCCCATGCTAACACCACAAGAGTTCTCCAAACGTAGACATGAGCGTGACTTGCAGATGGCTGAAGCCCAGCGCCAACATAGGCAGAAGGTGCTTGAAGCTCAGCGAAGGCAGATGGAACTTGCTCGTGCCGCTCAGCAAGGTGCGGCTGGCACCATGCCGGGTCAGCAGCGCCCGCCTGGAGCCCCCAACATGGGGCAGCAGCATTCACAGGTTCCTGTCAACGGCCAGCAACCTCAGAACATGAACGGTCAGATGCCTCAGCACGCGCGGCCACCGCTTCCAATGACAACCAGGAATGGACATCTAGCGGTGCCACAAGTCAATGCGCAAGGTATTCCTCAGGCTCAGATGCAGCCTGGCAGGCAATTGACCCAGCTCGAAATCCAGCGGCTCGCCCAGCAGCAGAGTGCACAGCAGCGCGGAATGCCGTACCCAAGCCAACAGCAGTACCAAATGATGCCTAATGGGCATGCGCCGAGTCCAGGCCAAGGTGGCATGTCGACAGCCCAGCAGCTTCAAAGCAACCAGCAGCTACTTGCTCAAATGCAACAACAGCAGCAGCAGCAGCATCAGGGTCAGCAGCAGACCCCGAACAACGTCAATCACAGCCAAGCGACACCACACCCACAAGCGACTTCACACCCACAAGCTCATCAGGTGTCTGCCTCACCCAACATGCCACCACCGCCGACTCCGCATGCGCAACAATCCCAGCAACCGCCTCAGCAATTGTCATCTGGTCACGTGCCTGCACTGCTTATGATCAAGCAGCAACTTAGGCAGAAGCACCCGCATTTATCTGAAGATCAGCTCAACCAGGCTGCCACCAGTACTCTGAGGGAGCAGTCGCAGAATCAGGCACAGTCCACCAATCAAGCAAGACAGAATGCTATGAACGCGGCAGCGGGCATTTCAACTCAGACCCATCATTCGCATCCGGCGAACATGCAGGCGTACACTCACAATCAAGCCGCCTTTCAGAACAACCAGCAAATGCCGAATGGCAATGCCGGCCCGTATATGAACAGTAGCGATGGCAGCAACAGTCAATCGCCCAACTTGCAGCGGCCCACACCAGGCTCTGTCCACCAGAGTCCTCAAGCGATGGCGGCGTATGCTAATAGAATGCGTCAGCAATCGATGATGCAAATGGGAGGGATGCAGCAATCGCCCAACGGAACGCACGCCCAGCTCAACGGCGGTAGTCCAGCAATGGCACAAGCCAGCCCGGCAATGGCACCTGCAAGCCCTTCAATGCCTTACTCTCAGGTGCAGAACGGCCAACAGATGGGCCCTAGCCCGATGGCTGGCGCGACTCGACCTCCTAGTCGGAGCCAGACACCGCAAATGCAGAGGCTGAGTAGCTCTGGCAGCGTACCGGGCGTCAATGGCATGGCAAGCGGTATGCCAAGTCCTAGTGGGCTTGCTCAGGGTTCGCCGAGGAACATGCAGGCTTCTATGGCGCGGTAGAAGGGCCCTCTGCGTGTGTATAAGTATTGTGCTTTTTTCCCCAGGCAACGATTTCAAGCATGGCGCTGGCGGTACCGAATTGAAATGGATGTCACAAGAGGCAGCCTACGAGACGAGGTCATGAGTCAAGTAGAAACAAAATATTGAATACGTTTTTTCAGACCCTTTTCGCTCTCATAACACCTTTTCTGAGCTACGCGATCAGATACCCGAGCAAGTCGAGCGCGGGACCGCGTCTGCTTCCCAACCCCTCTCCCTCAAAGCCAGCGCTCTTACTACTCACATCCCATCTCCATTCCATCCCTCTTAGCCCTCTTAACCTCCAGCTCCTGCTCCACCGCCTTTTCAAGCGCCAACACGGCATCATCCAGCGAGACGCTACCACCCCACGTATACATCGCCAACCCTAGAATCGGCAGACGCCGTAGCGTCCGTCCGCTGAAACCATAGCAGCGCTGCGCGATTTCCCACAAACGTCGGCCTTGCGACTGCGGGCGTGTGGCGAAGCGGACGAGCATTTCCGAGTAAATTGGGATCTCCGGGGATTCGAGTACGGTCCAGGGGTCTGACGAGGATGGTGCTGCCGCCGCCGCTGCCGCCGTCGCGCGTGTCTTGGTGCGTTTAGTCGCTTTGACTGGAGCGGGAGGAGCGGGAGTAGGGTTTGCAAAGTTCGTAGCGACGTCCACCAGACTGCTGCGCACAAGCTCGTTAAGACACGAGCGAAAAATATCATAGATAGCCGCCGGCGATGGACTCGGGATCATCTGCTTGATATCCACGCGGTCTAGAAACGCCTGGTCGATCGCCGTAATGAGGTTGCTAGTGCAGAGCACAATCACGTTTGGCTTCTGGCGGAGCCGGTCCAGAGCCGTGAGGAGTTGGTTTGTAGCTCGTAGACCATCGCCGCATTCGCTGCCGCTTGTCGAGCGCTCGCGGCTGCTCGCGATGGTTTCGACTTCGTCCATTACGACGCAGATTAGCGTGTTAGGATCCTGAGCCATGGCGAAGATGTTCTCGAATGCGGTGCCGATGAGTTTGCCGCTTTCGCCAAAGTACTTGCTTAGGAGGCTGTTGGTGTTGATTTCGACTAGAGTGGCTGTGGGGAAGGTGTCGGCGAGGCGGATGCTGAGTTTTTGGGCTAGGGCACGGGAGAGGGTGGATTTGCCGGAGCCTGGACTGCCGTGGAGAAGGGCGAGGCGGTTCCAGTTGAAGGTCGTGGGGTTGAGGTTGGGGTCTTTGAGGAGGGTGAGCATGCGGACGAGGTAGCGGAGGAGGCGGGCCGGGAGGGCATCGTCGTAGACGAGGGTGTTCCAGTCGTGTTTTATGGCTGTATTGGGGAGGGGCAGGATGCGCGTTTGTTGGGGCTCTGATGAGGAGGTGCTTGTTTGGTCGATTGTGCGGCGGGGATTGTGTGGGGTCTCTTGTTTGAGCACGTAGGTTTGGATGTCTAGGGACACGGATTGAAGGTCGTAGTAGTTATGTCCGAGCTTGGCGGGTGGTCCGGTATAGTCGGCAATCTCCACACAGTCGACAATGTCTTTCAGACGGGTCACCCCTGGGATGGCTTCAGCGGGATCCGGAAGGGCTAACATGGCTTCACTGACCTAGCTCAGCAGAGGTGTCGATTCCGACTTGAACGGTGGAGAAGGCATTGATCAGCCATTGCCTCACTTCGTCGCGGAGCTAGGTACGACTCGATCAGCTTCAGTATCGCTATGCTTGGGACGAGGAATAGAAGGTGGAACCTTACCTGCGCAAGATTGACCTCATTGGCCCTTCGAGGATTCACAGCAACCTCGATGTGTAGGGTCGGCTTCAGCAGCGAAGTCGCCTCCATTCCGGGTCGTCGTCTCTTTGCTTCGATGGTGGGTAACAGGTGGACAGGGTGAGGTTGAAGGAGCGAGGTTGACAAGGTGAGGTTGGATCCGGTAATTTTAAGCTTTGTCACCGTCGCTCTGCCTCAGGCCAGAGCGTGAGCATTTAGAAGCGACGTCAAGTCCAGTGGCGATCCAATCTCAAGGCCAGTCTGGTACTACAAGGCCTTTCGGCGGCTCGTTCCACGTCTGTGGCTCGCATCGGCCAAAATACCTGCATGCGCACATCTGCGGGGCTGGGCAGCTGGTACAGTCAGCATACGGCATGGTCCTTCAAGCCGACATAACATGGCACGACTTACAGTACCGCTTCACCAGTAAAGATGTACGCCCACAGCTTCTCGAACACCCGTCCGCTCATCTCATCCACCATCAGGGTCCCCAGGAGCCACTGGCGCATCCGCTCATAGTCTTCCTTAGGGCGCCTCCAGACAGCCTGTCTCGTCACAGCGAACTGAGCGCAGCACTGCGAAGAGAGAGTTTCCGGCAGCTTCTCATGAGGGAAAAGCTGCTTCCAGCTCTGCGCGACGGCCTTTTCAGTCTCGTCGTGCAAGCCTTCGTCGCCCCAGATTATCCCGTCGTGGTCGAATGGTCGGAGTTCGGATGGGCAGGAGGGGAACCAGTCACATCTCAGGGATATGTATCCAGCAAGGGCGAGCTCGGTGCGATTCAGGGTTCGTATTAGGTTGGGGGCGGTGTCTTCTTGATGCCAGGCCTGTAAGTGGCCGTGAAGGAAGGTCATACTCCAGGGCAGTGTGTCGTAGTGATCGATGATGAAGCTCAGGTATACCTAGATAAGGTCAGACTCGGTCTATTCCGTCGAGAATAGGTTCGATATTTGATCGCCCACCATTGCCTCGTGGCCTTTGCTTGCGGGCAGCTGCGAATCCGGTTTGCCAGGCTGGTCAATGTTGTACAAGTACGTGGTATAGCTGCACAGGATCGTAAGCGTCTGTTATGGTTGAGGAACGGCAGAACACCTACTTGTGTTCTAAGGAGTCCAACCACCATTGGGCCGTCTTGTTCTGACCAGCTATAACGATCGCTCCATGATGGAACCCGCGAGGCGGCGGATCAATTTCATAAGCGCTTTTGTGCTTCAAGGCAGCTAGAGAGGCTAGACTACCTATGTTGTTCTTGAAGCCTTGCAAGTCATCTACAGAGGGGAGAGTGTCCGTCCGCCAACTAGCAATCATGGCCAGTATTGCAATGAAAATTAAGAAAAGACCAAGCAAGCGGGTTGTCTGCCGGCTTAATGCCATGAACGCTCAACAGACACGAAGGATTTTGATAGATGGAGGGAAATGCTTGTCTCCTACCATGTCTCGACTGTCCAGTATGATGGATTTACAGCAACGACGCCCCACGTGCGTCCGTGTCCATGATGTCCGAAAAGGAGAGGTTTGGCTGACGCGGCAGTAACAGCTCATATGGCAGACCAAATGGCTGCCCCGACGAAAAACCTGCGTCATCGCGCAGTAGATCAGTTGCGGTAACGGTTTCCATCCAACGTCCAAGCAGAAAGTGGGAAAGATGTATGCATGTGAAACGACCAGCAGCCTCGATTTTCCTATTCTTCTGACCTAACGCGTCTCCACCTTACATCACCCATCACTATGGACGACTTCCAGGCATGGGCGGACGACGACGACGACAACGACGCCCAGCGACTCTATGGGACGACGAACCCGCGAGACACGACCATCCAAATCGCCTTCTCGCTCGCACTCGGCATCGGGGCCTTCCTTGCCTTCTGCGTGCTCCGACCGCGATGGACCGGCTTATATGCGGCGCGCAAGAAGACGAAGAATGAAGCGTCTGCATTACCAGACCTACCTGGCACGATGTTCGGCTGGATAGTGCCGTTATGGAAGATCACAGATCAGCAGGTGCTTGCTTCGGCCGGCCTGGATGCCTATGTATTCCTGGCCTTCTTCAAGATGGCGATCAAGTTCCTCTTTATCACATTCTTCTTCTCCTTGGTGGTCATTAAGCCGGTTCACGATGCGTATCCGGATGAACCTGTCCCGAGCCACGGCAACGGTACACATCATAATCACACGAAACATGGCAAACATGAGGATATGCGGCGGTCGATCGAATTGTTCTCGAGCTCAGGTAGTGTCAACCATACGGTGCAACCTCCGTTTCCTTGGGAGCTGGAGACAGACTACCTGTGGATGTATGTGGTGTTTGCCTACCTATTCAGCGGCATCGCCCTGTACCTGCTCATTGCAGAGACGAGGAGGATCATAGAGGTCAGGCAGGAGTACTTGGGCTCCCAAACGACTGTCACGGATAGAACTATAAGATTATCGGGCATCCCGACAGACCTGCAGGATGAAGCGAGGATCAAGGACTTCATTGAGAGCTTGGACATTGGCAAGGTGGAGAGAGTGATGCTCTGCCGCAAGTGGAAGGAGCTCGATGTGGCCATGGCAGAGCGTGTGGACACATTACGTCGACTAGAAGAGGCATATACCATCCACATGGGCTATCGGACGGTCGAGCGGAATCTGGAATCTTTGCCTATTGCGCAACCGCCGCCACCCGGGCCGCTCATATCCGGACTCTCTGATTCCGAGCAGGACGAGAATGCAGGGCTGATGGGAAACAGCTCGCAATCTCATGTCGCGCCATACGAGCGCCCAAGACCCAAGACAAAGATAAGATACGGCTGGATGAACCTTCAGAGCAGGCAAGTCGACGCAATCGACTATTACGAAGAGAAACTCCGGCAAGCCGACTCGCGCGTCCACCAGCTTCGCCAAAAGAACTTCGATCCCACACCTCTGGCCTTCGTGACCATGGACTCCGTCGCAGCCTGCCAGATGGCCATCCAGGCCGTACTCGACCCCTCGCCCCTCCAACTCATCGCCAACCCCAGCCCCGCCCCCTCCGACGTTCTCTGGCAGAACACCTACCTGACCCGCCGCAGCCGCATGGTGCGCAGCTGGTCTATCACAGCCCTCATCATCCTCCTCACGATCTTCTGGTCCGCCATCTTCGTCCCCATCGCGGGTCTCCTCAACACCGACGCAATCGCTCGCCTCTTCCCTCGCGTCGGCGACTTCCTCGACGACCACAAGTACATCGCCTCGCTAGTCAACACGCAAGTTCCAACACTCATCACGTCCTTACTCACGGTCCTAGTACCATACATGTACTACTACCTCTCCTTCCTGCAAGGCGGCATCTCCCAAGGCGATATCGAGCTCTCCGCCATCTCGAAGAACTTCTTCTTCACCTTCTTCAACTTCTTCATCATCTTTACCGTGCTGGGCACGGCGTCGAAGTTTTACCAGCTGTTCGAGCAGTTTGGCGATGCGATTAGGGATTTCCGGAAAGTGGCTTATACCCTAGCGGTGTCGCTGCAGAGACTCTTGACTTTCTACGTCAATTTTATTATACTGCAAGGTGTCGGCTTGTTTCCCTTTCGACTGCTGCAGGTCGGCAGTGTGTCTCTATACCCCATCTATCGCATGGGTGCCAAGACGCCCCGAGGCGAGTCTCCCCACCCCCAACATCACCGTTCTCAAAACTTGCCCGCTAACAAAAGTATTTGAACAGACTACGCCGAACTCATCCAACCCCCGATGTTCAGCTACGGCTTCTATCTCCCGACCGCCCTCCTCATCTTCATCATCTGCATGGTGTACAGCGTGCTCCGCTCCTCCTGGGCCGTTCTGCTCGCCGGGCTGATCTACTTCGCCCTCGGCCACTTCGTCTACAAGTACCAGCTTCTCTACGCCATGGACCACCAACAGCAATCCACGGGCCGCGCCTGGGTCATGATCTGCGACCGCATCTTCGTCGGCATGATCTTCTTCCAGCTCACAACCGCGGGCCAGCTGATTCTCAAGCAAGCGGTAACACGCAGCGTGCTTATGATTCCGTTGATTCTCGCCACTTTCTGGGTTAGTATTGTTTATGGGAGGACGTATAAGCCTCTGATGACTTTTATTGCGCTTAGGAGTGTGAGGAGGGGAGAGCTGTTTAGGGACGATGCCTCGCCGGAGCCGGAGCCGGCGGAGAGCGAGAGCGTGAGTGGTAGTAGTGGTGGCGGGAATGAGTTGGCGCCGGAATTGAGGAATGTCTGGGCGGATGCCGGAGACGGGGCGCAGTTGAGATATCACCGAGAGACGCGACGGCGGGACGGTCTAGGTGTGGACGAGTCGGATGAGAGTGGGCTGCGGTTTATCAATCCCAGCCTGGTTGCGCCGTTGCAGAGGCTTTGGATTGCGGATAAGAATTTCCAGAGGGAGGATGGGGCGAATGGGCAGATTGGTGAAGATGGTGAAGTCTGAATGGTAAAGTTTGAAGGATGGTGGTTTGAGCGTTTTCTCCTATGATACCCCTCTTCTTACGCTTACGCTGAAAGTTTTGTATAGCCCTGCGGAGTCACAGTAACAGTAACAGAGTAATCGTAATACCTCTCAAAATCGTCAAGCCTACGGGAATATCACGGGTGGCGTCTTGCTCTTCTTGATCTATCTACGAATAGGAAGCATGGTCTACTGCCACACCAACTCAATCTTCTCTCCCTTAATCTTACTATTGAACCACTCCATCATTTCAATCCTCTCCCCGACCGCCCTCGCCCCCTCCAACACACCCTCCCTCGCCAGCGCCCTCACCCCCAGAAACAGCTCCATCGTCGCCAGATTTCTCGCTATACATTGTCGTGGCCCTAACCCAAAGGGAACCCAATCCCTTTGCATCTCCGGCGTGGCCTGTAACCAGCGTTCGGGTTTAAAAGCGAAGGGATTGGGGAAGACGGAAGGGTTGTAGTGCAGACTGTAGATTTGAATGCCGACTTGGGTTCCGCCAGGGAGGTGGTAGGTGCGGTTGTTTGAGGGCGCATGGAAGGTGAGGCCTCCCGGGGGCACGATGCGGGGCAGGCGGGTGGGGTTGGCCATGGAGACGCGGAGGCCTTCGCGGATTACGGCGGAGAGGTAGGGGAGGGTTTGCGGGTTGGGGGGTGGGTCTTGGGTGTCTGCTGCGGCGATCTCCGCGCGCAGTTTTTGGTAGCTAGAGGAAGAGGAATTAGTAGAGCTTGGGCTAAAAGCGGGCGAAATTGTGATGAGCACTTACATTTCTGGCTGTTTGGCGAGGTGCCAGCAGAGCGTGCTGAAGTTGGTGCCTGTGCTGTCGGTGCCGGCGAATAAGAGGTCTTTACACTGCACTTCAACCTCATGAGGTGAAATGCCCGCCTTAAGCAGCCTACCCTGGTACGTCTCATCATCTCCAGCAGACTCCCGCACCAGCGGCTCAACAAACCCATCGACCTTCCCAGCACTTTCCCCCTCCCCCTCCCCCGGGAACCACTTCTCTCTCACCCCCTCAATCGCCAGAAACACCCAATTCGGCAAGAAGAAAAACCTCCCCACCGCCACCAACGTATCAACATACGCCGCCGCCGACAACTTCTCCTCCCCTACACCCCCAAAGCTCCTGCCAAAGAGAAAAGCACTCACAGCATCCACAGCCAGCGAACGCCCAAGATTCAGCACATTAACCGGCTTCGCGCATCCCGTAGCTCGAAAAGCCTCCCGACTCGCCGCGGCTTCCGCCCAGAAACGCTGCATAATCTGCGCAATGCATTCTTCGATTTTGGCGCTGCCGGCGCGGAGACTTGCGGTGCTGAAGAGAGGCACGACGGCTTTGCTTCGCAGAGCGCGGTGAGTGGGGTCGAGGGTGGAGAAGATGGTTGAGTGGCCTTCGATGTCGAAGTTGGTGTAGCAGGGGGCTTTGAGGAAGCCGCCTGAGGCGGCGTAGATGGGGTTTAGGGCTGCGCCGTCGGAGATGGAGAGTTCATTTGGGGCGATGCGGAGGATGGGGCCGTAGGTGGCGTGGAGTGCGTGGATTTGGGTGCATTCGTCGCCGATGTAGGAGTGGTAGAGGGTCCAGAGGGGGGTAAGGCGGCAAATTAGGGGGCCGGGGATGTGGGAGAGAGGGTGGAGGTAGGTGCGGTAAATGGTGAGGGAGAGCAGGGAAACAAGGAGGAGGGTCAGGAGGAGCGTGGAGGTGTTGGTTGGGAGGTGCTCTGTGGCGGAGCTTATGGTAGCGAGTAGAGCCATTGCAGAGGACGACGTGAAGGGAGAATTTACAGGTTGAGTGTTACTTACTGTTGACTACCAAACTTGACGTATTGTAGGATTATATCTCCGTGGTGAGTCAGGCAGTGGAGTTTGACGGACACCTGCATGCTCGGATTCGATAGGCCAACGATGCTCCACAATCGCAGGCCGGGAATTGTGGGGCCGCTTTACTCTCCTTCGTACCTCTTAAGCTACCTACCTTAGGTAGGTACATAAAATGATTTACGCCCTAGGTAGAAAGATACCTAGGTACCTTGTGGTCTCAGATATCCTTCAGCATCGCCTGTCAGATTGATTGACGATTCAATAATTCCTAATGGCGCACCAGCATCCTTTCGCTTGTCGCTCGTAAATCAACGACATGATATCCTCCGTGGATCACCTCTGCCCAGCTTCCCCCCTTCACCATAATCTTTGGAGAGCAATAGACCACTGGATTCTCGTCGCAGACCGCCACATACACGTATGTGAAGAGAAAGTGAAGAGGACATCTGAGGCTTCACTACTATTCGAGGATTCTTTCCTTTTCCTGGACCCAGGACCTTTGATGGCACAGTTAATTCAGTAATTGACACAAGACCTACCATGCTCAAGAGACCCAAGGGACAAGATCGTATTCCGAGTGAGCATCATCGAAAGATAGGCAGCAAGAGTCGACGTTCTCGATTCTCCAATTTCTCCATCGTCTACAGTCAACAGTCACGCGGTCTCTAGTCCACGGCCTGAGCGATCGCGGGCGCCGGTCGGGGCCGGGGGCCATTCCAAGATCTGTGGAAGCTGAACTGAGTGCTACAGGAATGGGACTGCGTAAGGTGCTAGAGCAAGCGTTTACGACGATTCTTGAAGTGTAGGAGGAGGCTCAGAAGGAAATGCAGAAGAGGATGATGACGCCGGAGGTGCCGATGAAGAGGGAGAGTGATTCTTTGATTGCGCAAGCTGGGGATGAGCATGGTGTCGTGCTGGAGACGTTTGCAGTTGGGGCTCTGGTGCAGGCTGTGACAGCGAGGGCGAAGGGCGGGAAGGCGTGGAGGTTGGAGATGGTCTGGAGCGCATGTTCAAAAGGCGTCTTGGTAAGGATCGTGAAATAGGGGAATAGATGTCGTGTTGACTGGGACGACTCTTTGCGATGCCGACATTCGGGTTGTTGACGGGACGGTGCATGTCCTTGGCCGTGGCCACATACATCATCTTGGATGCCCCAATATACCCCGATGTGAACGTCATCGGTACATGGAGGAGTTTATCAAGGCATTGAACACACGATGCATGAGGCAGGTGCTGTACTCGGTCATATAGATGATTCTTGAATGCAGCCTCTCATGTCTCACAGCGCTTTCACATGTTCAGCCTTGTGGTCGGCCGACCTAGAACATCGATCTCGGCTCCTGCGCGGCACCGTCATCGTTCGTGAACGTTGCTCCGACCCTGCATTGGCCAATCAGCGCGCGGCAGACTGAAGAAGAGTCTCTCCCAGCCCAACACCCAACACCCCCACCTGCTCATAACGCTTTTACTTCCCTTCACTATTGTACACATCCACACTTGCAGCGTTACTTTACGCTCTACACTTAATGTCGTGTACATGGTAAGGTAGTCTCGCATCGTTCGACATTATTGCAAATTGTACTACTCCGACGGCAACAAGCCAACCACGGTCACGACAAGCAATCTCCGAGGTCAGCGGTCCATCATCGTCGACGAGACCTTGCGGACCAGCAGTATCTCCCCTCCCAACATTCCCATATCATCTTGAATGGTGAACAGAGCCGCCAGCATGTCGGCTTACTCGACCATGGGCGGCTTCTCCACATGCACGACTACCACTACCCTTACCCACTCGCAAGAGGAACCCACCCTCGGCGCCACCTCGTCAGCCGAGTTCGATATTGATTTCGATCGAGCCCGTAAACGGCGCAGACATTCGTCTTACAATCCACGCTCATGGAGCGCCGAGCGCGACAACATTCAGGTCCTCGTCGATCGCTTCCTCGCCGATCTCGGGCGTCGGCTCGAAATGGTAGAGGACTACGGGCACTTGAAGATCGACGGGGGCATGCGCTTTGCGTACGATACGCTGCAGGATGTTCATACGAGTTGTATGCACGTTGGTGGAGACATTATGGGAGCGGGCAGGCGGCGGGCGAAGGTGCTGGTGGAGACGCTGGAGTCACACTACAAAGGTGCTCTGGCGCGCAAGGAGACGCTCGACCAAAAGGTGCAGGAGGGTGTGAAGCTGTGCGATGGCTTGTTGGCCGACTTTGAGAAGCGCGCGTACCACATGCGCGAGACGGGACTCGCAGCCGCCGCGCACGACATGCTGGATTCCAGTATCGCATACGCAGACAACGCGGCTACGAAAGCCGCCGAGATCGTTCACGAGGGTGCAGATGCAGCTCGCCGAGCGAAATCCCTGTTGAAGCACAAGATCGAATTCGCCATCGCGCAAGCCAAGAAGCATGGCCTTATAACCTACGAGCACCTCCCTGAGCCCTGGCGCGTGAACCCGCACATTAAAAACGGCTACCGCTTCTCCGAAACCAAGCTTGACTGCGTCCGCTCCTGCTTCACCATGTCCAACGAATTCATCAACATCTGGTCGCACGCTATCGGTCTCATCATCGTCCTCGCCCTCGCCTTCTACGTCTACCCCTCCACTCCAGCCTTCAGCTCCGCAACCAAGTTCGACATCTGCATCGCCGGCTGCTTCTTCTTCGCCGCCTGCAAGTGCCTCGTCTGCAGTACCATGTGGCACGCCATGTCCAGCATCTCCAACCAAACGCTTATGGAGCGCTTCGCTTGCGTAGACTACACGGGCATCAGCCTGCTCGTCGCCGCCAGCATCATGACGACCGAATACACCGCCTTCTACTGCGAGCCCACGAGCCGCTGGATCTACCTCTCCACCACCTTTGTTCTCGGCGCCCTCGGCACCATCCTCCCCTGGCACCCCACCTTCAACCGCGCCGACATGAATTGGGCCCGCGTGGGGTTCTACGTCACGCTCGCCGCGACAGGCTTCGTGCCGGTCCTTCAGCTTACCTATGAGCGCAGCTGGGCGGAGACGGCGTACTTCTACGCTCCGATCACGAAGTCCATTCTCGTCTACCTCGGTGGCGCTCTACTCTACGCCGGGAAAATCCCGGAACGTTTCTGTCCGGGCTGGTTCGATTATGTTGGTGGTAGCCATAACATCTGGCATATGGCTGTGTTGGGCGGGATTCTGTTCCATTATACGGCTATGCAGCGGTTCTTTGCTGAAGCGTTTCGGAGGGCGGTAATGGAGTGTTCGGTCTATTGATAGGACATGAGAGGTGAGAGGACTGAGTGCGGTCTTTTGGGAGGGTCAGGATCATTTAGCGATGGCGTTGGGTGGAAGAGTCGATGGGAACGGCACCGCGTTATGTGGATATGGGGAAACGTAGGATGCGTTTGGAGCGTGTATTCGACGGCTGAGCTTCCTTTCAACAGGACTTGGACGCTTTTCATTTGAGTATCGCTCGTGGGAGTCACTGTTCTGAAACGGGCTCGAAAGCACTACTTCGGGCATCTTTAGGTCCTGTTCCGCTTGTACGTTCGAAGTCGCGTGTAATAAGGTGAGTCGCGTATTCTGCAGTCCGCCTTCATCGTGAGGTTTATGTTTTCGGGGACATAAGGAGTTGCTTGCCTCACGTCGTGTGCAAGGGTCAGGTAGGAGTGAGTATGTATGCAAGACTTTCCGGCCGCCAGCAGGTTTTCTGCTCATGGTCATCAACACTTTGGGCTGTTCATACACTGAAGGGTGTGTAAGGTACCTTACCGAAGATACATTACGTCCGGGAAGGCTCACCATTTGATGCGGTCGCGTGTCGTGAAACCCAGCGCACGGGCCCGCTTCTGACTCCGGCCAAGCTTCTTCGTTGCATATGCTCGTTGGTCGGCGAAACGAGAGCTTCTGCGACAACGAAGAGAAAAGCGGAATAATGGCGAAGAGAGGCGCTGAAGAGGCTCTGGAGGTGTCTGTCACGTCGCCGCCGTCGAAGAAGGCTAAGGTGGGTGAAGCGCGGGAGGACGGATCGTCGCCAGCACCCCCACCGCCGCCGCCGCCGCCAGAGGAAAATGCGGGAGGAGAGAATGGAGAGACGAATGGACACGAGCATGATGAACATGGTGAAGAGTACGACGATGCAGATGAGGATGAAGTTCCCACGCGCCAGCGCCTCCCCGATGCGCGCTACTCCGATCTTTACCTCGACACCATTGCGCGCAAGAACCTCGACTTCGACTTTGAGAAGCTGTGCTCCGTTACCCTCTCCAATATCAATGTTTACGCCTGCCTGGTATGCGGCAAGTACTTTACCGGCCGCGGTCCCAAGACACCGGCCTACTTCCACGCGCTGGAAGTGGGGCACCATGTCTACATCAACATGGCAACGAAAAAGGTCTACGTGCTACCGGAGGGGTATGAGGTGAAGAACCAGAGTCTGGATGATATCAAGGTGGTCGTAGATCCGCGATTTACGGCAGAAGACGTAAAGACGCTAGATCGGCGGAAAGAGCGCGAGGCGTGGGATCTCTGGGGCCGAAAGTACACGCCAGGCTTCGTCGGCATGAACAACATCAAAGCCAACGACTACCTCAACGTCGTAGTCCAAGCCCTTGCGCACGTCACCCCGCTGCGCAACTTTCTCCTCCTCGAAGATCTCAGCAACCGCCCGCAGCTCGCCCAGCGCTTCAGCGTGCTCGTGCGCAAAATCTGGAACCCCAAAGCCTTCAAGTCCCATGTCAGCCCCCACGAGCTCATCCAAGAAATCAGTCTCAGCAGTAATAAGAAATTTCTCCTCACCACTCAGGCCGACCCCGTCGACTTTCTCAGTTGGTTCCTCAACCACCTGCACCTCGCGCTCGGCGGCAGCAAATCCAAACCCCACTCCTCCCTCGTCCAACGCATCTTTCAGGGCTCTCTGCGCGTCGAATCCCAATCCATCACCGCCCATGCCGACGCCGGCGACCGCCTCCGCTTCGAAGGCACAGGCACTATCCGCGCCCAAACAACCCCATTCCTCATCCTCACCCTCGACCTACCTCCAGCCCCATTGTTCCAAGATGACGCAGCCAAAAACATCATCCCGCAAGTACCCCTCACCACGCTTCTACAGAAATACAACGGCGTCGCCGCCCAAGAACGCCTCAACACCCGCCTACGTTACCGCCTCCTCCATCCGCTCCCGCCTTACCTCCTCTTCCACATCAAGCGCTTTCAACCGAACAAATTTTTGCATTCCCAGCGGAACCCAACGATCGTCACGTTCAACCCTCGCGCGCTGGACCTCACGCCGTACGTTGAGCCCAATCCAGCCGTGCATCCGGTAGGCGAACCTATCATCTACGACCTCGTGGCGAATATCACGCATGAAGGGGTCAAAGTCCGGGATGATTCGGTGGAAGGCGAGGCGGAGCGGAAGGTGTGGAGGGTGCAGGTGAGGGATGGAAGTAGTGCCGCCGGGGCCGAGGCCGCCGCGTGGTGGGAGATGCAAGATTTGTTTGTGGAGAGGGTTAATGCCGAGTTGTTGGGGACGAAGGAGAGTTATGTTATGGTGTGGGAGAGGCGGCGAGGAAAGGGGCGATAGATACCTTCGCAATGAAGAAGGATGAAAACGAGGGGTTGTTGGAGGTCGTGTTGGTGTCTGTAGGATTTTGTACGTGGAGATGCATAATGAAAGTAAAGTGAAGATTGAATTTACATTGTTCAATATATGGCTGCCACCTTGTTGTACCTACTATTCTGTTTGTCGTCTGGTGATGACCGTCCTGGACCGCCTTCGCAGCCGCTCGAGCTTGCCGGGATAATGGAGCGACAGCGACAGCGGAACGCACGGACCGGAAACGGCTTTGGCGCGTGGCCGGCCGAGCATCCTGCGAGAGCTTGACACTTGAGACTTTCGACCTTGCCTGACCTGACTTTTGTTGCTTTTGCGCCGGACAGCAACCAACAAGATACCCACCACCACCCA
>NAJL01000029.1:76189-294265 GCA_005059885.1 Salinomyces thailandicus
AGAGGGGAGGAGAGATTTCTTACTCTTGATTTCAATCGGTGGCCGGTTGTTGCAGGTTTTCATCAGGCCGCCGAGGAAGATGGGGATGTAGGTTATGTCGCATTGCTTGAAGATGGGGGAGTTCTGTTTCCGGGTCACGTATGGTTAGGTATGGGATCTTTTTCATTGCGGTATGGCTTTGCTGGTTGAGCTTCGGACCGGGGGAGGAATTGGACGAGGAGAGGAGGTCAAGGGCGTAGGAGGACAACGCACCTGGGTTACGTGGAAGGCCATGTAGGCGAAGGGGCTGACAATGTCCAGGTAGAGGGTTAGTTTAGGGCGAGGCATGGTTGCTGCTTCTCTTGTTCCTGTTCCTGTTGCTGTCCTGGTTCTTGTAGTCCCGACTAGAAATCTTCTCTGGTCACTACTCCTACTATAAAGAGCTTTAGGACTGTCAAGAGTCGATGTTAAAGACGATGATGTGTCCTTGAGCAAGGTATGTCATACATCGTACCTTCATGTAAGCTCCTACGGTCTGTATACCGAGGTCCGGGGTAAGGGACAGGGACGCGGGCACGGCGGGGACATCGGCTACTATACAAAGTGTAAGGCTTAAGCCGTAGGCAAGACTATCATTACCTTACATAACGTACACAAGGCGCGCCGTAAAGAGTAGTACCCTATCGGACAGTGTTAGACACAACCTCGAGTCTTGACTGTTCTGTCTAGGACGTCCATCGATGCTCTTCCTACCTCTTCTATCTGTTACGAGTCAAGCCGCTGTATCCTCTCGAGTCATTCCTCAGTAGCTAACGTAAGCAACGCTAGTGACTAGCGTCTTTTGAATTCTACTAGAGGAGCTTGCAACCTGGACTTCTTCCTCTCTTCTTCCTTTTCTCTTTAGCTCTCTTTGCCTTTTGGCTTAGATCAAGTGTAGTGTAAGACGTCAATTTTCTGGTCAATTGGCTTAGATCATTCGCTGACTTCCTTCCTTCCCAGATCTGTTCTTTTCAGTTTAATCTCTGAAACGTGTCTACGGACACAATCAAGATTAATCTTATTTTTGGCCCTCGTCGCCTGACCGCTGAGCTTGCTCATGTCAGGTGGCACCGTGTCGCTGGTATTGCACTGCCTCCAGCTGACGCGAATTTCTACCACCTTTTTCATCAGATTCTTGGGCTTCAAGCTCTTGGCTGGAGAAGATACTATTTCCCTCGCCTTGCTCTACCGTTACCGCACCTTGACATGAGAGTCCCACGAGGTTGCCTGACTCCCTTCCACCGCAAACGAAGCTTGAAGTCTCTGTCGTCACCGGCGTGAGTGATGGAACGGCTGTGCGCGGCGCTGTTGTGCTTCTCGGTCACATCGTCCAAGACAGCTTCATGCACGCTACCTGCTTGCCTGCCTGCAACACAGCACAATCACAATCGCTTCTGTCAGCATTACCCTCATCGCACACAAGTCCCCTGCTGTTTCGACCCCATGAAAGAGACCATCAAACAAGACTGTGCAATCTTCGGTGCGGAACGTACAGAGGTAGATTCAAAAATTTCAGGCAAGAAGAGAAAGAGGAGCACGAGACGTCGAGTTCTTGACATTACTCCACATACACAGTATATCAAGCTAGAGATACATGTATATACCAAAAGGGGGGGTATCATCAATTTCAATGCAGTCAATCAAAGTAGACCTCATCCATCCAAGCCGAACGCCATCCATCCATCCCAAAACATCTCGTACCACCCCAGTAGAGCGGTAAGTTCCATTCGTGAATGCCTGCGCCGACTCGCTTCAAGCCTCTCAATGGGAGACTGAGCCTTTTGTGCCAAATGCTGTTGTTGTTGTTGTTGTTGTTGTTGTTGTTGTTGTTGTTGTTGTTGTTGTTGTTGTTGTTGTTGTTGTTGTTGTTGTTATCGTTTTTGTGTGGTAGTGACGTTGTGAAGAAGTAGACAATATTGTCCGTCGTATGCGGATCGGAAATCCCTGACCAGTGCAGCCAAGGCCAGTCAGCTAGGCTTGGGTCCCAGCCAACCATAACAAGATCCAAAAGAAAAAGCTTTTTCCCAATAACGACAGACCGAAAAGGCGTGGCGAGCAAGGCGCCCTCTACTCCTCAAGCGAAGCAACACCCTCCTCAATCGCCTCCTCCAAAGACTTCAGCGCGCGCGCCGCAACCGCACAGGGCCCGGACTCACACTCGGCCTCGGCCTCGCGCGCCATGACCTTGCCCTGCCTGACAGCCTTCAAGTGCGCCTTGGCGGCCTCAGCCATGAAAGGCCCTCCGTACGCCATCTTGTGCGCGGCGCTCACGCTCTTAGCCTCCGCCTCACGGGCACGGATAGCGTTGAAAGACTTGGCCGCCTGGACAATCTGATCGCAAGGCGCGCCTTCAGAGTAACACTCAGCCGCCTCGGCGTTGGGGCTGACATCGGAGATTTTGCTCAGAATGTCATCAACAACGTCACGCTTGCGCGCGCAGGACGAGCCTGGCACGCCGCAGAAGTTGAACAGGCCGCCCTTGACCTTCTTGGGCTCGGCGTCAGCCTCGGCGTCGGCTTCGGCCTCGCGTTTGCGAGCGCAGCTGGATCCCGGGACGCCGCAGAAGTTGAATTGCCCGCCCTTGATCTTCTTCTTCTTCTTGGGGTCGGCCTCGGCCTCGCGAGCCTCGATGGCTTCGTAGGCCTGCTCGGCGCGGGCGCCGATTTGCTCGACGAGATCGCGTTTGCGGGCGCACGAAGAGCCCGGGACGCCGCAGAAGTTGAACTGGCCGCCCTTGATCTTCTTCTTCTTGGGGTCGGCAAGGGCTTCGGCGACGGCTTCGGCGGCGCGCTTGGTGTGGTGGCAGGGCGCACCTGGGGTGAGGCAGTGGCCGAGGCCTTTGGAATAGGCGGAGATGTCGGCCGGGTGGGCGGAGTGGGTTTTGACGGCCGCGGCTTGGGAGGCGACGGCGGCCAAGGCCACGAGGGTGGTGGTGAACTTCATCTTCTTGGGGTTGAGGTGAAGTGTTGGGTAGTTGGTGGTAGGTTGGAAGGAAGTGGTTAGGAATACAGCAAGTCCTTATAGGTGGGAGCTTGGTGAATGGAAATAGGGAACCAGCGGGTCGGGTCGGTAGTGTAAAGAGTGACTCTTAGGTGAGGGTAGAAAGAAGAGTCGACGGAAACGGTCGGTGAGGGAGGCATATATGGATGCGAAGGGAGGTCTCTATTGACAGTTCGAGGCTCGATATGGGTGTTAATAGCGCAGAGGGATAAAGAAACGGACGAGGCGAATGACTTCGCCAAGGCGGAGGTGGGTCCAATGAAGGAGGCTCAATAAGGGCATAGAGAGAGTCGGGAAGGTCGACAATAAGGGTGGAGCGTGAGAGAGGCTTATTGGACAGGACAATGGAGATATTGGTGCGGTCGTCTGACGAAGGAGCCGAGGATAGATCGGTATGGCTGTGGCGTGTATCAATTGGGAGACAGCCGAGTGTGTTACCTACCAGGCCCAGGTGTTGAGCCAGCTACGGCATACTTCATGTCGTCCCCTCCCCCTCCTTCGTCACTCGAGCAAACGTGGTTCAGCAGACGCGCAAGCATCGAGCGACAAGTGTTGGTGTCGTTGCAGCGGTTGTACCCATACCTGCTACAGCAGCTCTCCACTGAACCCTCTCTCCCGTCTCCCACGAGCCGCGGCCATGGCGGCACAGCGCATTCAGACACATTCACGCCATGTGTCCAGCGAACACAATGAATGTAGTCACGTCCATTGTGCGGTCTCAATCCGAGGGTGGAGGTTGCGGAAGGGCGCTTGGCCGGATCCTGGTATCAATAGGCTTTGCAAGTCTTGGCGCTGACTTTCCAGGGGGAGCGGATGCACCACATCCTGCTGGCTGCCGGTTTGCGACACCACTTCCTCTTTACATCATCTTTATGCAGTCTTTGGTCTCGTACTTTGTACTCTCCACTGTCGTCGTGTCGTATCGGCGCCGGCATATCGTGTGATGACAGCTTGGCAGAGAATGGTGCCGGGTAAATCGTCTCATTTGATCGGCAACACCATGCCGACCATGACAAGTCGACCAGACCAGTAAAGGTATGGTCTGTAGGTCATCGTCGCAATCAAGAAGGGCGCAACAGGGGTATCATCATAATCATCGACCGTCCAGCTCTATTCACTAGAAGGCCGTCCGCCGCCTCCGACCTGTATACTTACTACTATTCTTGACCACCTTTCCTTTGGCCTCCATCTGCGCCTTCTTGCGCGTGATCCACGCCTTGCTCCCCTTCCGCTCTACCTCCTTCCCTCGTTTTCTCTCCCGTCGCCGCGCATCCTGCACATCCACGTTCTCCATCTCCCGTACCGCGCCCGTAACATCCCCACCACCCACGCTCAGCACGAGATAGTACTTGACATTCTTCGTCTCCGGATCATCTTCCAAGATACCAGCACCAAAGCCGGCCTTGATGGCCGCCTGCGAGATGAGATTGCGCTGCTGTGTGTTCTTTGGGTAGAACTGACACACCGCTTTTCCGCCACGCTTCAGACTCGCGTACAGTCCGTCAAAGAACCTCTTCAACCTCCCTTCAGGACTAACATCCGACGTCTCGGCATTACACAACCATTGAATCGCTGAGATGGAAATCGCAGCGTCAAATGTGCCAGCCCGGAAAGGTACGCCTTGTCCAATGTCCGCCAGTAGCATATCGCCATCAGTGTCTCGCTCTAGCGCCTGCCCGAGCATGGAAGCGGAGATGTCCATGCCGACCCAGGTATGCGGTCCGCCTTCTTCAGCAGAGACGTCAGAGAGGATTTCGCCAGAGAGACCGGAGCCGCAGCCGAGATCCAGTATGAGGGACGGGTGTTCAAGGTCGAGGAGAGCGAGCGCGCGGTTCGTCATGTCGGCCTGGATGTTGCGAATACGGGATGAGGTAGTGTATTTGCGGGACTCGGCGTCGTCGTAGAAGAGGTCGGGTGGGAGGATGTCTTCGGGGCGCGACATGGTGGGCAAGTGTTGGTGTCTCTATACGCCGGGTATCGGGAAGTGGTCTTGGCTTGTCTTCCAGTCGGCTTGTCCGTATATCTTGTGCTTGTGAAAGAAGTGATCCAGTGCGTTCAGACGAGTGCGACAGCGTACAGGGGGGTAATTATACGTGACAACATCAAACGGAGCAGATGACTGGAGTCCAGGAGGCGAATGACAAGCAGGGTAGTCTTCGCGGTCGCGTGTCAGTGGGACGTCTTCCGTGTCGGTATGGTCGGATCGAAGTGCAAGAATTGATGAATCTCAGACCGTGACCATTCTGTATTCAAACCCTCATCCTTATCGATATCGGACAGAGGCCTTCCCGAGCTCGGCACGCGCCTGCACATCACGCGAACCTTCGGTCGAGCCACTTGGCCCGGAACAGGTAGGCGCCGCATTTACTGCCGGCCATTATTATACACACCAGCTGCAGATATAACCTAAGATATCCTCCCATCCGTCCTTTGCAACAGGCACAACGCAAACCGCGCGTGGACATGTGGGTTCTGCCACTCCTGGTACGCCTCCAATCAACCCCTCCATCAAATTCACAGCCCAGTCCCCAGCTAATCCATCAACTCATCGTCCAGGGCTACCTCGGCCTCGCCCTCGGCTTCCTCTTCCTCACCCTCGCCATCGCCTCCGGCCTCTACTACCTTTCCGAGCTCGTCGAAGAGCACACCGTCCTCGCCAAACGCATCCTCACCCACCTCATCCACACCATCATCGTACTACAAATCCTCCTCGCCCTCCTCGACCACTTCCCCTGGCGCCTCACGGCCCTCAGCATCGTCAGCCACCTCATCTACGCCCAGAACCTCCGCCGCTTCCCCATAGTAAAACTCAGCGATCCTGTCTTCATCGCCAGCTGCGCCTTGGTACTCCTAAATCACTGGCTCTGGTTCCGGCACTTCAGCGCTGCGCCCGCAACACCGCAGGATCGGTACGCTGGGTTCTACAATCGGGACGAGCTACCGACGTTCACGGAGATAGCGAGTTTCTTCGGGATCGCGGTGTGGCTGGTGCCGTTCGCGTTGTTTGTGAGTTTGAGCGCGGGAGAGTATGTTTTGCCGTCGATGGGGTCGGAGTATGCGACGGGAGCGGGAAGCAGTTTTATGTCGGCGGGGCAAGGACCGGTAGGTTCCGGTGGAGGGAGGACAAGGCATAAGCGGTCGGGGACGCAGACGCAGGGGATGGCTAAGGCGGCGGTAAATGGGGTGAGGGATTGGGCGGGCGAGACTGGGGAGTTGTTGGGGTTGTGGAGGGGAGGGACTACACGGCCGTTTTGACGGGGGAAGGATAATGATGATTGATGATAAAATGTTGGATGTACGATGTGTGATGTATCACTACTTCCCTTAACTCACCTAGCCATTCTTATTGACCAACAATCTCTAATCCCTATCGCACATCATCTGCTACTAACTACTTAGCGCCATCGCTTCTATCATACCACCACTAGGCGCCCTTGATAAGATGAAAGACCAAAGATGGGAAGGAGGAAAAGAAGTACAGGTCCGAATTCAAGATACGTGTGTGCCATAGATACTACATATATGTTGCACTACAGTCTTGACTAAACCGAGAGAACGACCGTGAGGCGGCGTGGAGCGCTAACTACAGCTATCCACAATAAGTTCTGCTCGCTTTCCAAAGTCCTTGAGGGGGGATAAGGGGGGGGTATATATCATCATTAGTCGCCAGCAAAAGAGAGAAAAAACGAGAGGGAGTCATGAGCCAACCACGCTCTCGTCACCACCACCGCCAAAGCACGCTCCTCATCCAATTCCACCGCAAGCCAGGTTACCTAAGCCTGCACAACACCGTTGACTTCGACCTCAAAGCCTCTCCCTTTCTGCTCCCGGGCCTTGGCTAGCATGACCTCACGCATCCAGTCAATCCGCTCATCCTGCGTCCTAACGGCGAAATGATGCGTTTTACCCACCCCAGAACCAGCGCCCACGACGCCGACACGGCGGCTGACGCCCTCACCTCCGCTGCCGCCGTTGCGCGCGGTGGGGATGAGTTGGAAAGCGAAAGCTGCTGCCGTGGCGTCGGCGGCTGCCGACGTATTGGAGGACGCAGAGCTACCTTTATCGCCACCGCGGAGGTGGAAAGCCTTGATAGCAGCAGCGAGTTTATTCGTGCTAGCCGTGCTGGAGCAAGCGACGGTGTAATCATCGATGTTGAGATTAGCGCTCCGTGCGGCGTTAAGGCGGGCGGTGGAGTGAAGAGCGAGGTTTGTGCCGTGCAGGCGGGCGTGAGTGTCGGTCCACTCGTGGCGGAGGAAGTGGGTTTTGCGTTTCTTGACCCAGCCTGCGTGGCTGCAGTCGGCGCCGTAGCCGAAGTGCTTGGTAGTTGGGGAATGGTGGGCTGGATCGCGAACTCGGGTGGAATTCTTTTCGGGGCTGCTGCTGCTGCTGCTGCTGTTGGTGCTGGTGTCGGATGTGCGGGAGGTGAGGCTTGGGCGGGGATGTGTGGAGCTCGGGGTGAAGACTTCGTGTTCCTTGACGGCGGGGAGGCCGGCTGAGGGGCGGCGGACCGCGCGGGACTGGGAGCGTGAGGGTGGGGGGCCGGCGTGCTGGCGGTACTGCATGTTAGGCGGTACGCTTTGGCTGGCATCACCGCGGCCGACGGGGTCGATGGGGAAGGCCGTGGTCGGAACGTCCATCTCCGAAGCTGGAGTGCCGAGGCGGTACATGGGACCAGGGGAAGCGGTGGCTGAACGACAGATGGATGTCGCTGAGGCTGCAGCAGTGTTGGGGTTTCTGTAGCCGGCTGCGGACGATGAACGGGGGATGTCGAGCTTCGGTAGGTTCCTGATCTGTTGTCTTGGCAGCGGCATCGTGTTGGGCGGCTGGAGGGATGGGAAAGCCTGGTAGTGCTGCGCTGGGAACATCGGATTGGAGTCGAAGCGGATAGGCACCGATGTTGAGCGCTCGATTGGGTCCGAGTACGAGCGCTGCGGTGGCGGTGGAGGAGAGAGGGGTGCATCGTTCAGCGGCGGCGACGGCGAGTCAACATGTTGGAAGTTGAGGAACTGCCTGACATTGTCCTGCGGATCCCGTCTATCAAGCTGGCCGAGCACATCAGCGTGTAGAGCGAACTCTGGTAGCTGTCCCGGTCCCAAGATATCCGAAGATGCCACCACAGATGGCACAGCCTCCGAGTTTGGCCGGAATGGGTCAGTGGGACTCTGCAAAGCAAAATGCTGTGGGTGCTGCTCAGGTGTGGGCTGCTGTTTGCGGACATTAGGGATCATGTTGTCAGCCGTAGGCGCATTACCCGGGTCACCATGCACGAAGACTCTTCCGCCCTGCATAGGCGATATCGGGAAGCGACCGAGGCCATTCTCTTCGCTCAGCTGCTTTAGTCCGCGCTGCTGCTTTCGCCACTTGGCGCAGCGCTCGCCCTTGGCACATTTGTGCGGCTTAGGCAGTAATTGCTCGATGGCGACGATAGAGACTGACTCTGCCGGCGTGATGACATCGAGATGTCTAGGTTTTCTACCCCGGCGTTTCTTGCCTAGCGAAGCCTCCATCAATGCGGCGTCGCCGTCGACAGGTGACTGGCAGACGTTCCGATTACGACTGGGCGAGCGACGAGCCTTTGATGTGCAAGGCCGACTGACATCCTCGAAGGGTGTTGGCTGCGGGCTGATATTCGGCTGCTCGCCTTTGAGATCGCACATGGCACTCCAGACTTGGTGACGCTTCCCAAAGGAGAGAATATCGAGTTCCTTCAGATCCTCAAAATCCAGGTCCAGAAGCACCGCGCCATCCACGTCATGCATCTCGAAGCATTCAATGACAGAGCCATCAATGTTGGAGGCGTACATCCAGTCGATGACTTGTTGCGTGCTCCACATTCGGATCTCGCTGTGAGGATCATCGTCGGGTAGTAGCGATTGACTCATGGCAGCTGCGATCGAGAAATCCTCCTCTCGTTGTTTGGTAATTGGCGTCACGGTGTTTTCCGTGAATGCAGTCTCAGCCCGTGGTAGCGGCTGCTTGGGTAGCAGTGGCGACATCTGTAATGCATGATCGAACGAAAAGTCCGACGAGGAGATCTGTGATGACCGGAAGAGGTGTGGCCCTCTCGGCCCTTCTACTGGCTTGAATCTGATCTCGAACGGTTGACGACTTTGACTTGAGCTTGGCGTGGGTGCCTCATCGTAAGATGAGACAGTCGTCTGACTCCTTCTCCGGTCATCCTGATATGATCGTTAGTATCACGTGTTGCCGGATGAGTGGAGATGGACTTGAAAATACCGTCTCGAAGCTACCCTTCGGTGAGTATTCGTCCTCAAATTCGCTGCCGTCATCTTCGAAATCGGTATCAAAGATCTCTGTTGCTTCTGACAGGGGCCTTGCGGCTGATGCTCTTGGCTCCAGGAATGACTGTATCTTTGTTCTTTGAGACATCGCATCGCCCGCCTCCAGAGGCGTTGTCTGATTCATGATGGCCAGCATCAGAGGGTTAGTCGTATCGTGTACGAGTCAGTTCGCGATTGTCTCTTTCAATACACATTCAACGATTGTCTTGCCACCGTTGCCAGTGTTGCATGTTCTAACACTCGAAATGCGAGTATGCGGCACAGGTGAGGAGGTCACTAGGCGGTCTCCGTGCGCGGGTGAGGGCAGCGCGGGACTTCTATACCAACGTTGGCCGTCGAGTCGCTCGCGCATAAGCGTCGCCATGTTGTGCTTGTGCGTCGGTGGGCTCACGGTTGCCGGCGCCAAATGCGGTCGTAGCAGTCTGCGCCAGACGGCAGACACACCGTCGCCTCCCTCCAATCCCGTGGTCAGGGACCCGCATCTGCCCCGGGATTCGTCTGTCGGGCAGAAAGGCCATGCCTCGCATCACCAAGACGAAGTCGGGCGGTTACAGGTCATTGGCTCTACAGCTTGAAGTGAGTAGGCCTAGTCCGATGTGGTAGGACTCATGCAGAGGTACATGTGACGAGTGCGAAGTACCGCATCGGGTCAAAATGCTTGCTAAGTAACGATGCTGCCCTTTGCACGGGGCAGGGGGGAGAAAGAACGTCGAGGGCAGGTTCAACCGTTGCAACCTTGCTGGCCCGCTGGCCGCCCGCAGCCGCATCGGCACGTAGCGAGTATCTACTAGCGACTCTGGCAGGAGATCGCCGGGGGTCAGCTCTCTCAAACTTCAGGAGCGCGGCCCTGAAGTCAATCGACCGCTTTGACCTCGTGCAGAGCCAGGCCAGATCCAAGTAGCCGCATTACCTGTGCTGCAATCAGTTGAGCACGGCAGCAAGACGCGTTTCCGAAGACCGGAAGCACAAGATGCAAAGTGCTTGCATTGAAAGTGCGTGCATTTGGCCTGCAAGGGACGCGGTGGGCTGGTGTCGCACAAGGAGGCACGCTGCGCAACTGCCACGAGTGGCTGCCGAACTGTCGTCTCGTTCACCGACCACACGTGCCGTCGTGCAATTCTCAAGCCATATCACAACATGATAGAGTGGCTACAGGCGCTGGCAATTCTGCCTAGGCGGGACTTCGGTGCAGGGGCAACGTGACCGCACCAACCGTCGCCGAATACTGGCCTGATGCAGTAAATACAGCCAGTCAAGGATAGGTTGATAGCATGCCGTGTCAGACCTGCGACATGAGGGGAAGGGAATATGCCATCAACAGCAGGCCGAAAGCGTCCGGCCTCTAGACTCGGCGAAGTGAACCTCCCCATCGGTATCCAATTGACGGGAGAGCATGAAGTGTCGGTTTCTGACTGACTGGCTATGCTCGGAAGGCGATCCCCTCCCCAGCCATCTGTAGGTCAAGGAGGACTCGTGGCTATCGACTTGCTTTTGCCACGCCGCGACGACGGCGGACCAAGGTTCAGTCTGGCTTCCTCGATGCTTTATTAAATACAGCCCTTCAGCAGAACAGCAGCGGAAAAGAGCCGGGCGGTCATGTTGACTGTCGTCGAAGAGGCTAACGAGCGTTATTGCTGTCAAGTCCCCAGTCATCCACTGCGGACGGGAGAACAGGTTCGACTGTCAAGAGCTGACTCGTGTGGGGGGTGGGGAGCTCGCGTAGGCAGGTGTGGAGGAGGGGACGTCGGACAGGGCGCTGTCGCATCGTATGATAGGCTCACCGGTAGGCGCCCGTCACCCGTAGCGTGAAGCCAATGCATAGCTCATGCAACCTCACCTCTACAGCACTATCATTCTCCTCCACTCGCTGCGTCCATACCGCCGCCGACCAGACGGTCACATTCTGGCTTCATGCCCACCGCTTACCGGTACCCCCTCGCCACTCCTGGCCAGGCATGTCAAGCCCAAGTGCGGGGACCTTGCACGAGTCATCCTACTCTGTTCTGCCCTCTGGGCCGTCCGTCAGACTGGATGGCAGTGACTTGTGCGGTGAGAGGCTTCACACAGCATCTAGGCCACTTTCGAGATCACAGACATGCAGGTTCAGTATGCGGTACGAGCATCGCGCCACTGATTGCGTGCCCGAAGCGGCAGAGTCACTTACACAGACGAACATGGCGCGCGTGGATGGGGTCTGCAATGCAGCTGCTGCACGCACGCTGCGTGAGATTCCCAGTCGTCAGAGCGGTCCGCGACGAGCGTCAAGCGTGAGGTGCGCTACTGCCGAGCCAAGCCATTGCCAGCTTGCCCTGAGTGACCTGAATACCAGGTCACCTGGCACTGATATCGTCAAGAGCGGCCCACCTGCCAACGAGCATGACAGCAGTGACTGAGTGACTCCAGCCGAGCTCGAGTAGCGTCGACAAGCACGAGTCGTGGTATTCCTGTGCGCTCACACTGGAGATTGGCAAAGCGGCAGCACTAGACAAGCTCTGGATCTAGAGTTCAAGCGATATCTTCAATTTGCACGCAAGTCCAGTCGACGTGTTGTACGGCGGCTGCAAGAATAGAGCCCATCAAACGAGCCGTTCAGATAACGGACCTGCAGCCACATAGCTGCAAGGGCCAATAGCAACATGGCAGACTTGCAGCAACCCCACCCAGCATGCATTTAGCATGCAATATGCTCGTCCCCACATGCTCACGGGTCTCTTTCCGTGCCCTTTAGTCTTCTCTCCGGCCTCCTCCAGGAATAGCATCAAGGTCATTTTGGGAGCATTGTCGACGACCTAGGTAGATATAAGATGTCTCTCGCTGCCCTCCTCCACCTGGCCAGCCATCACCGACCGACTAATTTGCTCGCATTTCTGTTTCCTTTGAGGCTTGCAGGCCAAGCTCTCACTACGCTATTCGTTAATCTAGAGAACCCAGTCATTGTCTTTACCGTCCTTTCCGAACCCTGTCGCCTTCCCGGCCACGATCGCAACCTCACCATTGGAGCTCGCCGTGCGACTCTTGTACATATACGTTCATGTCTTCCTCTGCTCTGGCCAGCACAGCGAAGCAGCCCGCAAAAATGGCAGCACCCAAAAATGCGCTTTCAGATGCGAAGGCAGCAGCAGCAAAGATGCACCGGCGATCGCGTTCCGGTACGTCCCTTTATCTGGGGTGCATGATGATTGAGCTTTGACGAGACTGACTGGTTTCAGGTTGCTTTACCTGTAGATTGCGAAGGAAGAAGTGTGAGGAAGGCAAGCCAGGCTGTAAAGCGTGCAAGCACTTAGGCTTGCGATGCGACTACAAGCGGCCCATGTGGTGGAGCAATGGCGAGCAACGGCGGCAGCAGAAGGAGCTCATCAAGAACCTCATTAAGCACACGCAGCTGTCGAAAAAGACCACCCAGCCGCCGGCGACGAGCATTAACACCCCACCGAGTCTTTGCCATTCTGCGCCAACATCGGCAGAAGTGTTTCCGGACTCATTTCCTCAAAGCCGAGCGCCTTCAGAAGGCTCGCCGTATTCTGCAGGATGGGATCCTACGCTCGTCTCACCAGAGGGCTATTTCGCGATGCCTCCACCACCGCACCCCATGATCGGCCAGCCGCAGTACCCAATGTTCTCGCCTTACGAGGTAGACATCAAGACGGAACGCCAGACCTTCATCAACGGTGAGCAGACCCGGAGGGATTCGACGATGTCGACGTTCAGCACCTTCCAACCGCCACAGACGCCCAGTGGCACGTCTGCATACCCTGCAGACAGCTGGGTACAGCAGGAATATTTTGAAAGCACCTCCGAGACCTTTGCCGAAGAACCTGTCGATTTTGACTTTTTCGAGCTCTCGCATGGCCCTGTCACACCGAATCACGAGGCGGTCATCAACGTCGAGGACTGCGACAAGTATTTGCTGAATCACTTCTTCGACAAGGTACTTAAATTGATTTTCCCAATCCTGGACGCGAACCAACACGGCTCTGCTCGGACGGACATTATCTTGCCGGCACTGGAGACGAACAAAGCATATCTACATTGCTGTCTCAGTATCGCCGCGACGCACATGAAGGCCAACGAAAGCCTGAACGGCGAGCAAATCAACAGCAATATCGTTCGTCATCGATATGCAGCGATTTCTGAGCTTTGCGAGGCGCTCGGCAAGGACTCCCAGCACGGTCAGATCCTCGAGGCGACACTTGGGATGATCTTCTTCCAGTGCTCAGTCGGCCGGCCCGACGATGCTCTTCCAGACATTCCATGGCACCAACACTTCCAAGCGGCGATCAGCCTAGTGAATAAGCTGGACCTTCCGAACGTAGTCATGAACCTTGCTGGAAGCGGTCAAACGCACCCGCCGTTCAACATGGCCTTGGCCTCTTGGATTGACATTCTCGGTGCAACAATGCTTGGCCGAGCACCAACCTTCGCAGACACCTACCGCGAGCTGAATATGGGACGTCGCGGCGCGGGCTTAGCAGAGCTCATGGGCTGCGATGACAGCATCATGTTCCTCATCTCGGAGATTGCCTGCTTGGACGTCCAGAAGTCGGAAGGCATCGATGAAGTCATGCTTTGCAATTACGTCCAAATCCTCGCCAACGAAATCGGAAACACGGAACATGGCGCCGGCCCAGTTCAAACTTGCTTTTCGACAACAGGCGCGATCCGCCCTAAGCAGCTCAGCACCAACATGTCCGCCGTCTTCCGCGTTGCCGCTCGCCTGTACCTGTGTTCCCTCGTCCCTGGCTACGAGTCCCGGCAGCCAAGCACCTGCCACCTCGTCTCTCAGCTCTCTGAGCTCATGAATTTCATCCCAGCCGGACCAGACGGCTTCGACCGCTCTCTCGCATGGCCTCTTCTCATCGCCGGCTCAGCCGCGGTAGAGGGCTCCCCGTTCTGCTCCATGTTCGCCGAGCGCTGCCAACGCCTCGGTGAGGCCGCAGACTTCGGCTCCTTTGGCCGAGTGCGCGAGCTTCTCAAGGACATCTGGCAAACAAACGATGCAGCTGCTCACCAGGGAGACTACCAGGGCGTCCGCTGGCGCGACGCGATGCAGCAGAAAGGTTGGGCCTATCTGCTCATTTGAGCAGCAACCCTTACCTTTCTTGCGCCCTTGATGGGTTTCACGCATCCTGGCCTGTAGTCTTCCCTTACACCCATTCACGATCGACACGCCACTCACGGCCACCTTCCTTCTTGCATAGCGACGGTGTCGCACTTGTTTTTTGAAGCATGATACCCACGACAATTGTCTTGTCGACATTTATTGGCTTTGGTGGTGGGATTGGCCGAGACTAGTGCAGCTCTTAGGCCAGTGGCGGCGTCCACACAGCAGATATCGTAGAGCTTCTCGTGAAGCATCCGTCAGGTAAATAGGAACTCGTCAAGATATGCTTTGCCAAGAGCTCTTTCTCTCTATCTCGCGTTTTAAGCCTCCGTGCTCTCTTCGAAACTCCGAGCCGTCGCCGCCGTGAATCTCGACGTCGCCGCCATAGACACCTTGCTTTGCTTGCATTATGTACAAAGTACATGCGCCTCTGCCTCGTGCAGATTGTGAAACATGCCGCAGCTGTCGGAAGAAAGAAGTAAGCTGAGCTATTCTAAGCTTTCCACATTCGTCAGACTTCCCGATGGCCCTAGTCGACGATCAATAAACGACATCCCAGCATCAGCGTTGCCGAAGACTGCAGCAGCAGCAGATACCTTAATGAAAGAGCTTTGAAGAAAGCTTCTGCACTTGCGAAACCCCTCGTTGAACTTCCAAGTCTTCCCCTGGACGGTCGCACTGTGGTGCTTGAAACTACTCACGCCCCTGAAGTGTGTTGGTACCTCCACTCCACTACTGGTGACCAGGGGGTCGGAGGGAACGCAAAGGTGCAAAGACCGGATCCGGCGCGCGCAATCGATCACAGCGCGGGACAGCGAGCAAGGATCTATCGTCTCACCCGGTGCGCCGTTCCACCACCATGACCACGACCACTTCACGGCCCATCTTCGACCCTGTGGACACCACCTCCGACCTCACGCTGCACGCCGTCAAGGATGACGTCGAGTCGCCTTCGTTATCCGACAGCCATGCGCTCGCGCGCTTCGAGTTCGAGCCCGGCAAGTCGAAAGATGGAACGAAAGTGCTCATGGTGGAATGGGAGGATGACGAGAAAACGCGAGGACTCGATGCGGACTGGGAAGTAAGCTGGGAAGGGAAAAGGACGGTCTTCACGGCGAACGAGCAGTCGAAAGACGAGGCCGCGGTCGGTAGACTGTACTTCCTCCTCGGCCCTGGCGTAACGGTGCCCACGCAGGTTAGGCTACGCAAAGGGTCGGTCACATGGCGAACGAACCCGTTGCCTGCCATCTTCGCCGCCGAACTGGGCGCGACGGCGCGGCAGGCGGGGAAGAAGGGCGTGTTGCATACGATCTGGGCGAAGAAGCGGCTGCAGGTGCTTCAGGACGAGATTGATGTGGAAACACGGAAGAATACGGAAGGGATGGGGTTGGAGATGGCGGTGGCCGAGAAGGAGTGGATTGAGCAAAATTTTGGCGTGGCGGCGAAGCTGGGCAAGATAGGGGCACATGGGCAGGGAGGGACTGTTAGCATGAGCAGTCCTGTTAGTCCGAGAAGTCCTGGCGGAGGTAGGCTGATGGATAAGCTAAAGGGGTTGAAACTGGGCACTAGCTCGTCCGAGCTGGGTAGTGGGCGGAGGGAGAATGATGCACCTAACGACTCTCACAACCCACTGAGCCCGGAGAGCTCAGACGTGGCCGTAGGGTCATTCGGCAGCTTCGCTGCGCTCAAAGGCGCGGCGTCAGACATGGCAGCAGAGCAGCCACAGGTGCCGCAGGCCCAACGAAGGATCGTCGCGCAACGTCCGCCGGATGCCCTCGCAGCTCAGCAACGACAGCAGACGGATCTGGGCTCGCTGGATGCGGCCTTTGCGAGTACCGATGTTGGCTTCTCGAGTAGTCAGCTGCAGGACCAGCGCGATGATGATGATCTGTTTGCTTTGCCTATGAGTCCACGAAGTCCTGAGATGACGAAGTCGCCTTTCTCATTTGCTGCGCAAGATACCCAGAAATATGCCAAGAGCGAGAAGGCATGAATTGCTTTCGGAGGAGGGGTGGCGCATGAGGCCAGCAAGCAAAACCTCAACAGGCGGGTCTACACCTACCTTATCTACCTATGTTAGATCTAGTGGCATGTTGAAGATGGAGCGCAATCAAGTCAGCATTTGGAATGCTCAAGGAAGGAGCAGGAAAGCTGCAAAGGCCATCGCTTTTTCTACGTTCGAAACCGCCTCGCGCCCCCTGCTACGACTTCTTCTTTCTTTGCACTTTGACCTCTCGATCACTCCGACAAACCATGCGTATACCCACTCCAACCCTCGCAATAGTATCGGCAGTCATTCACCTCATGCATCGTTCAGCCTGAGACTGCGCCGGCGTTACGCATATCAGAAGTACCACACCCGCCATTTCACGACAATTGGCTTGCGAAGACATGGCCACATTCATCGCCAAAGGACCACCCCTTTACTACCATAACATCCTACTGTCGCGCTACCACCCCTTCAATCCCGACCTCTGGCATAGCTCAGCCGTACGAAACGACGAGGTCGAAAAAGAATGCTTGGGCTTCACATTCGTGGACTGTGTATGCCTATTCATACAGCCGCCCCTCGAGTGTACGTGCTTCGCTGACGCGCACATGGTGCGGCACCCTCTCGTCATGGCATCTGAGAGCAGCCTTCGACACTCTGGCACGGCCGAGGTCGCAGCTTCAATCGGCGTACACGTGGGCGAAGATTCTTCTTACAACGTTTCAGAGCTGCTGCCACGCAGCGCCGAGTACCCAACATCCACCCTCGCCGAGCTGTCCGCGGCTTTGCGCGGCTTGAAGGTGGCTGCAGAGATCAAGAAGGGAGATGAGCTGGCACGCCTTGAGAACGGTCGTACTGGAGACCGACTGTCAGTATGTCGTCGACGCCATGACTGGCGTGATCCTCAGGTAAACGGCTACCTGGACCTTCGTGGGAATCATTCGTTGCACCGCGAGCTCTTCTGGCAGCTCGAAGAAGCTGTCATTAAGCTCGAGATGGAGTACAGGGTGCAGACGCTCTTCTGGTGGGTGCCGAGGAAGCTCAGTTGGCAGGCGGATGCGTTGGCGAGTCTGGCATTCAAGAAGCGGGTGGTGAGGCCGCTGCTAGCCGACAGGAAGCCAAAGAGGGAGGAGGATGGAGGTGAGGGGAGCGACTCCTTGAATGAGCCCCAACGCGATGCCAGTATCCCCGATCCGGGTGCTGTGCTGCCGCCGTCGCCGCCGCCGCCGCCGCCGTATTGCCCTCCCGCCTCCCAAGCGCCGGCGCCGCTGGCGTGGGGACAACAGTGGGTGGGTTGGCCTCCCATCCACCTCCGCCCTCAAGCCCCCATCCCACAGCCGCCGTATTGCCCTCCAGGGCCTCTACCGCCGGCACCGCTGCATGGGGGACAGCAGAGGTCGGTTAGGCCTCCTACGCCTCTTCGCCCCATGAACACCCATCCCACCGCCGCCGGGGGTAGCATACGGTGGCTCCGCATACGCCCGCTCGATTGCAGAGAAGCTTCCTCCTCCACCTAGCCTAGACTTCGGGCCTCCCTAGTATCAATACGATGAAAATGGTTCGACGTAATTTGACAATCAATTCAATTGTATCATCACTCATCAAAAGTTACTTGGCGCTTCTTCTTCCGCTTGGTCTTTGTGGGACCACTAGCTTCCTCCTCACCATCGCCAGGTCCCTTTTCATCGTCAACCTGCTCATCACCCTCCCTCCGCTTCTTCTTTTTCTTCTTCTTCTTGACCGCCGCACCGCCCTCCTCCCCATTCACCTCACCCACCTGCTGCTCATCAAGCCCCTCCACCTTCGGCTTCTTTTTCTTCTTCTTCTGCTTAACAACCATGCCCTCCTCAGGTATATCGCGCGGCTGAACGCGTTCCTGCGCTCGCTGCATCTCCAATCGTAGCCGCTCGACCTCTTTGATCGCTTTATGCATCTCCTCCTCCTCCGCTTGCCGATGCTCGATATCAAGCTGACTCGCGCCATTACTCGCCGCATCCTCGGATAATGACAGCGCGGAAAGACCACTGCTGTCGACTTCCAGTAAAGACTTCTTGGCCTTGGCAGTAGAACTTGTCGCCGCCGCAATTTGGGTCGCGGGAAGATCGTCGCCGCCTAGAGTCTCGTCGCTGGCTATTACGAAGTGTTTCTTCGGCTTCTTCACGGATGCCACACGTGGGTTTGCTGGTCGCTCGCGGTCTGAAGCTTCTCGGCTGTTATCGAGCTTCAGTTCCATCACTGGGATAGCGTCGACGTCTAGCTCTTCGCCATTTGAGCTTCGAAGGATGTTGTGCATTGGCGTTGAGGTTCCGGACGTGCGCTGGGAGTCGATGTAATACGGGTCGTCCTTGTACCGCTCTCTTCGCTCAGCTCGCTTGCGCTCTAGCGCTTCGCCGTCCAGAGGCTCTGTCTCACCAGCCTGGTAGGACGATGATCTGCTGCTCTTATTTGGAGGCTCAAGCAGTTGTGCAGCAGGCCTTTGATAGTCGGTCACGACTGCTGACGGTCTCTCGTGATAGAGCTTGTGCACTTCATCTGCGTCGCCTTCGAAGTCGGTGTCATAGTCCGCCTCCTGTAGCAGCATGTTCAGATTGATGTTGATCGGGGCTTCGAGGTCTAGCTCATCCGGGGAGGGCACCTTGCGCAGCGAAGAAGCTGCCACCGGATTCAGCTCCATGCCGCTAAACAGTGAAGGCATTGCTTGCGTCAGGAGCAGAGGAGGTTCGGCATAACCATCGCTCTGTTCGTTGGTTTGCTGGTTGGAAGCAGCTTCGGATGCTAAACGCATAAGATCTAGATACTCTACTGCTCGCTCTTGCACGTCTAAATCCGGGTGCAAAGTCAGCGGCTCAAGGAAGTGTACGATACGTGCCGTGAGCAGCGTCGTGTTAGACTGCCGGGCGTAGGTCCATGGCTGCTGTTGATCGCTGGTAACGACGGTGAAGATCTTGGGTAGGGCCTGCAGATAGCTACTGAGAGCATGTGCCGGCAGCGAGGCGCTCGAATCGTCAAGGAGCGATGTCAGGACTGCATCCGCATCAGACAGCATGCTTGCGTACTCGCCAGCCACGAATGCGGCCGCCGACAAGACCCCTTGACCACCATTCGTGGCAGATGGGAATACCTCCTGCCTGTTTTCGAGCAGAAGCAACGTTTGAGCTGCGGCGGCGGCTTCCGGCCGAACAGCTTTGACACGCACAGCGACGTTCAAAAGCTCCGCTCCGACAGCATCTGCAATGCTAGGCTGGCTTTTGGAGGCCAAGTGGGAGCCGTAACCACCGCTAGCTAGACCTGCGGGACATTGCTTGATCAGGTCAACGAGTATCTGGATGTACCACTCAAAGTCGTTCATGTTCGCGTAGGTGTCTCGCGAACACATCTCGAGAATTCGTTCAATGACGGAGATGCGGTAGTCGTCAGGAAGTGGCGGCGCTTGTGTGCTCTTTGGGTCCTTCGGCTGGACAGGAGACTGCAATTCATCCTCTTCTTCGTCGGCTCTAGGCACTATTCCGTCATGCATTGCGTAGTCCTGCGCCGGGTCTGTAGTGTTCGATGCATGCCCGGAGTCGAGTAGTTGCTTCATTAGGCGCTCGACCACAGCTTGCAGATTGTTGGCATGGATCATGCCGACCACTAGATCGAGCGCGCGAGTACGAATAGATATGTCGGCGTCGTCTATACACTCCAAGATGACATCTTGATGCTGAGATACGAGGTCTGCATGCGAGCTGGTGATCTTGCCAAACGCCAGCAGAGCCACATAGCGTAAGTTAGGATCGCCTTCCACGACCAGCATGGCCCGCAACTTGCTTAAACATAGTCGAGCGACCTCGTCGCCTTCTGTAGTACCCTCTGCAGCCTCCATAATACCGCCTTGTATGATGCCGTTTATGCACTCGTACAGCAGACTCATTGCAGGCGTCGTCTTGATGATAGATGTCAGTGGCGGTAACAGTTTCTTGACCAGGCGTGGCTCCAGCGGCGTAAGCGTAGAGAAAAGCTTGATAATCTTGATCGCCATCCAGTTATTGCCACCTGCGGTCAGCAGCTCAAACAGACGAGGCGCAAGCGGCAGGAAGTCCTGCGGTCGTCGCCATCCCAGCTCGCATATCACATTCACAATGGCTGCAGTGACACTGGGGTCTTCGTTCTCATCCAACAGCCTCTCCTTGATCTTCGGCCACGCCGGTCGCAGTGTCTCTGGGTACACCAACGCCAGGCGGTATAGTGTCACAATAGTCTTCTTTCTGATCGCCGGATTCGAATGCGACAATCTCGGAACCAGATCTGTGAGTAATGAGTTTGCCATGGATGCGTTGATCACATGCGGTATCGTCCCCAACGGCAGTGCAATCATCAGCTTATCGGGGCTGTTCAAATCCTTCTTCAGGAGGTTCTCGGCCAGCATCAACACCTCCGTATCCGGCCTGAAGCTCTGCACTGCCGCTAGATATCCCACGCGCTTTTGGACGTACTTGGGCGAAGACATAACCTCGAGGACGTTGAACGAGGCCCAAGACATATCGTGTCCGAACATCTCGAGGTATACCAGCTTCAGTAGAGCCGTGGCCTTCTGGTCCATGTCCTGGCCCTTGATCTCCTTCCGGCATTCCCGTATTGAAGATTGAATGTATTCACGCTCCTTGCCCTTGTGCGCCCGTAGGCCACGGATGAGCTGGTATATGTCCTTTTCGAACATATCGCCGGCTAAAGGCTCGACAGCTCGCTACTTGTGCTGGTCGTACAACGATCCGCTGCTCTTCTAGTATAGGCCGCCGCTCAGTCGTGCATGTAGTTGGGATAACCAGCATGATGTCGCCGATTCTCCCGGTCTGGTTTCGTCTCTCATCGGCTGCGGCTCATTCCTGATGCTGGGTATGCGAGCTATCAATCTCTTCACCTCAAGTCTGTCGCGTGTTCGCCTTGCGTTTATACCTGTTGTCGTTCACTTCAGGCACATTCGAGATCCGATATCCACTTGCTGCAGGCGGTGGGGCTGGAGATGTCAGCAACAGATATCATCTTTCAATGAGAATTGATTTAAAACGCCCCACCCTCAATCAATATTTAGCGAATCTCCCGCCTTCCAGGTTCACATGCACAACACCCGACCTCATGCTTCCGCTGTCAAGTTCCCAGATTGGCGCTGAACGTATCAGATACCTAGGTACGCGGTAGTTGGTTCTTTCGGCAAACTACTTTGAAACCCACGATCACCTCACATACAAGGCATCTAAACGAGTCGCAATAATGGCGGCGCCGGCCTCGTTTCTCCAGCCACCCACCGACTCCAACCCGCAGCACACGCTTGCCCTCTCACAACGCGCCGCCGCCTACTCCAAGTCGCAACAATCCTCCTTCACTCTCCCTTACCCGCTTTCCCTACTATCCAACACGGAAAGCCAGGAGAAATGGGCGACCTACGAGAACATCTTCCTCGCCTGCCTACGTACCGGCGACAACGACAGCGCTTACCTCTGCCTTGAAGAATTGACCGATCGCTTTGGAAGGACAAATGAGCGGATCATGGCGCTACAAGGGCTCTATAAGGAGGCCACAGCGCAGTCGCAGGAGCAACTGGAGGGTGTGATGCGGGAGTACGACGAGATTCTGAAAGCGAACGGTGCTGTGTTCAGCATTCGCAAGCGGAGAATAGCACTGCTGAAGAGCATGGGGAGGGCGGCGGAGGCGATGAGCGATCTAGTCAGCTTGCTCGACGTCAGTCCCACGGATGCCGAGGCGTGGGCGGAGCTGAGCGATATGTACTTGCAGCAAGGGCTGTACGAACAGGCTGTTTACTGCCTCGAAGAGGTGCTGTTGGTGATGCCGAATGCGTGGAACATGCATGCGAAGCTGGGCGAGGTGCTGTTCCTGTCGGCGCAAAAGATGGAAGGTGGCGATCAACTCAAGACTTTGGTCGAGAGCATGAGAAGGTCCTGCCGGAGTATAGAGCTTTGCGATGATTATCTGCGGGGGTACTATGGGTTGAAGCTTAGTACGAGTCGGTTACTGGAGGCGCTGGACGGTGCAGTGAAGCCGCAAAAGAGCTCCTCGGATCCTGTGGCAGGCGACCTGGCCCCGCCGAGTGTTGAGAGCGTGAAGAAACTGAATCAAGTTGCTACAGCGAAGCTGAGCGAGATTGTGCGACGGGCGAGTAGTGGTGAGAAGGGATGGGATGGATACAACGAGGCGGAAGTGAAGGCGGCGAGGGAGCTGATAGATAAGAGTGCACAGAAGATAGAGCGATGAAGTCCTTCGTCGAGGCAAAAAAGTGTGGAAGATGCTTTTCATATGAATACGGCGCGCTGTCATGGTATCTCCAGGTCCCTTGCAGTCCAACAAAACGCCACTACACCAAGCCATGCAACTCGATGGTCAAAGATCAAAGTAGACCGTCCATCTAGCCAATCGCATGCGCGAACACTTTCTGCGCAAGCTCGGACAGTAACCGCATCTTCTCTGGCTGCTCCAGCTCCTGAAAGACACTGTACACGCTCTTGCCGCGCTTGTCTCGAATGGCTCCTAACCTATTACCAGCAACCGTGCCCGCGATCGCGCCAGGTACATTCGCAACGATGAAGCCCATGGCGCCTCCACTCACCGCGCCGACGACTCCCCAGAACGCTGATGTAGGCTGTCGCTGATCGTCCGCTAAGCCCTCATCTTGCATCATCTCCTCGAAAACGGAGCCGAACTGCTCGTTGGAGTACTTGTTGGCGTCATCCTCAGTCTTTGCTTTGCCGCCAAAGAAGGACCATGGGAAGCCTCCTGGCATGCCTCCTACGCCCGGCTCAGGTCGCGGTACCTCTTCATCCGCTGCTTCTTCCGCTTTGCCCCTGCCTGCTCGGCCGCTCCCACTGGCGAACCCGTGGAAGCTATCTCTGCTGAGGTCATACTCTTTTCTTCTGCTCGAATCACTCAATGTATAGTATGCATCGTTGATTTGCTGAAACTTCTTCGTGCGAGTTTCGCGTTCGGGCGAACCAGCGGGCACGCGGTCGGGGTGATGGCGTAGGGCTTGCTTTTTGTAGGCGTCGCGGACTTGTTGCTGAGAAGCGGTTGACGGGAGCTCGAGAGTCGTGTAGTAGTCTACTGGTGGCGCTGCGTTGTAGCGTTAGCATTCGATGTGGCGCATAAGGGTGCCGTTGATCTGGGTCGCCTACCTGCCATGACGGGCGATTAGACGGATAGGCTGGCAGGTGATGTTTTACAGGTAGTCAGAACGTGGAGAGGCGATACGCGACCTAAAAGTTGAGATGTTCTTTCAGACCATATCAACAATAGTGTGCTGCATAGAATCGAAGGTTGGATCTTGCCTGACCTAGGTGGTACGTCATATTGCAAGCTGGAAGCCACGTCGCACAAGCCACAGTGATAAGCGCCGATAAGGCACCTAACGGTCGAGACCCGATCTGAGATGTCTCACCACCTGACTCGCGCAGTCAAGTCCAAGTCACGCTGTCCACTATAGCAACCTTCTTCCGTCTACTAGCGACGCTATGAGGGCCGTCAGATCATAAACCTAGACGCTTTAATTGCTCTCATCTTACGCGTCGTCGAACCGCCTCTGTGGCCCTGCTGTGAGATCTTGTGGCCGCTCATGGCTTGCCCAAGACTTATTTCACCATTGAGCTAAGTTGTGGTACTTGAGCTCCTTGGACTGACTCTCAAGTTTCGACGTCCTCGATGGAATCTGGACGCTGCTGCTCAAGTGAGATTTGTGCACCTTGTCACCTTGTACGGGAGCGTGATGAGCGCCTCTGCGATAAAGGTAGTAAAAGATAATATACTGGCACCACAAACGCCGGACCGTTCATGCGCATACTTTGCTTGTTCGATCTCACGGACTCGTAGAACTGGCTAAGTGAGGAGCGGGGGGTGCCCATGGCATGGCGTCAACCCGATTATACCTAAGGTAGGCATAAATTTCCACGCATAGCGCTGGTGTCTTCTCCTAGAGTCCATCGGCAGAGCTCGGCCACGTGAGTGTCATCCTCATACTCGCATATCGCACCAATGCACGCATTGCCGGGTTTCGCCCTGGCTGGCGACTCGCCATCTGCAGGCGTTGGTCGTCGGTACAGAAAGGCCTCCAATGGCAGGCCGCTTCGACCCCCCCCCCCAGCCAACGCGCCTCGCTGCTTTCATCACAAACGGCCGCTGGTGTGGAATCTCATCTACAGCCGAGAGCTACCGAGACCGTGTTTCTGATGCCTCGAGCGCCATCTCAGTGGCGCTTTGGTTTGGATGGAGGGCGCCAGCTCCATAGCGGCGGGGTCGTCTAGATAAGATCGATGGTCAAGGTCGGTAGATCGTCGTGTTGTAGATTAGTCCGGGCCTGGATACTGGGAGGCGATATCCAGGTAAACGTTATCTCTGTACGCGGTGAGATGATCATCCATATGAGAGCTGGTTGGATGATCCTAGGCACACAGGCGTGTGTGTCGTGCTTGTCTGCCACGCTGTCTCGCATGCGACAGATCATAGATGGCACAGCCGGTACCGAGTCATGTCGCGATGGGCCTGGGGATTTCCAGGTCACATGCAGGTACGTCGGACGATTCACGAACCGCCCGCTGAGATGAGATTCTGATCGAGTCAGTCTTTGTGCGGCGGAGGGAGGAACGCTAGACCCCAGCGCCCGCGCCGTCCACAGCCGAGCGCAGCCGCTCCGCCAACCGCCGCAGGTGCAAAACAAGGTGTCGGGCGGGGGCGTTGCCGTCGCAGGAGGAGACAGAGAGTGGTGCATGCGGCTGTGGGCTGCTGCGAGCTTCCCGCCTCCACCAGCAAATGATAATGGGCGTCTCGCGTTACGACGGACAGCCGATGCCAGACAGACTCGCAGTTTTCAGGTGGTCTGTAGGTACTACTGTACAGTAACTTATCTTCACGCCTCTCGTTATCAGCACTGGTGGCCTTCTGCTTCGCTTCTGTCCTGGACCAGTGACCACTTGACGAGATAGCCACGTAGCTGTGCTTACAGCCACCGAGCTGCTGGGATCGTTGGGCGATCAGCATACCTGCGGCAGGACGGCGCACGCCTGCTGGTCGTCTGGTTGATTTGCGTACGCCTTGTATTATCGGGAGCCGTCGTATACCCAGTCGAGGCGCTCATCGCCCGCCTCGCGTGACACAGGTGAGTGCGAAAGCGCATTTGGGCCTACCTGAGTGTTGCTGTCGCCCCCGCCGCTCAGCAAACGCATGTACGAACCCGGTCTGCGCAGAGCATTCCCCCCTCCCTCCGGCGAGGATGAGCGCAAGTTGACTGGGTATGCGACAGAAGCCTCTGCGTCTTTGTGCGACACGACCGCACCGCCGCCCCTCGCTCCTCTCGCACACCGCATGATATCGCCGCTGTTAATTCTCCGAGCATCCTGCCGCGGACTGTAGGCGGCGCCTATATCACGCTCTCTCGAACATGGTGCATCAGCAGATATTGGCGGAGTGAGCCGGTGGCGCCCAGCCCGATAGATCTTGCCGCGCTGTGCCTGTACCTGTCTTCTGTGTGGTCGGCGGTCCGCTGGGAGTCGAGTTTGGACAGTCCCAAGGCCCTGGGTCCGGCCCACGTATACCCCAATCGCCGGTACGCTTCCTCATCCTGTCGTCACCTCCAGTCCATTCACGCCGCGAGACGTGCGAGAGGGCTGGGTTGGATTCCCCAAGTCCTGGCAACTGGTCCCATCCATACTGCTTACCACGGTCGCCCTTCCTCTCCAGCTCGTTCCGAACCAGCAATTCCTCTTTCCTTCGGCGCTACCATCCGGTACCTGCGACTCCCCGGTTTCACGAGGCACCAGCAGCACTCCTGAGTCAGTGGAAGGTGCGCACCACGGCATCTCGAGCCCAGGGCAGCGACGATGCAAGTGCAGTCGGGTTACTATTCCCACGCGCGCCCCCAAGCCCAGTCCAACAACATCCACACCAACGGCAACGGCATACACCCAGCAGACACTACACAGCAGCTCTCCTCATCAGGCTACACGAACGGGCACATCAACGAGAATCAGGCGGCGAGTGCAGAAGAGATGAATCCGTACAATCAGCATTCGTATCCGCCTGCTGGCTACGGCTACCAACAACCCCCTCCACAGCACCAACAATCATCCCAGCAGCAGCGCTTCCCACCCCCGACACTCCCGCCGATGCAGACCAGCATGGGCGCGCACGCACCACCGCCCTTCTCCGGCCCGGTACCAAGTTCCAGCTCGGCGGCGTACGCGCCGCATTCAGCACCACAGCACATGTATGGGGGCGTGCCAGGAATGCCATCCCAGCTTCCCCAGCCGGGCATGGCCGGTCAAGCACCTGCCTCTCAATCTCAGGAACGTCAGATGTCCAAGAGCGGGACCAAAGACGGCTACAGTTATTCGCTCGAGGTCTGCCAGCAGCCGCAGCGCGCACGTATGTGTGGCTTCGGCGACAAGGACCGCAGACCGATAACACCGCCGCCTTGCGTTCGCCTTCGCATCATCGACACCAGGACTGGCAAAGAAGCGTCCGTGGACGATTTCGAAGGCACCTTCTTCGTTTTGCAAGTGGACCTCTGGGATGAAAAGGGCGATCGCGAGGTCAACATTGTACGTGCGTCGTCCTCGTCCCCGGCGGTCTCTATCAGCACCGCTACGACAACATCCTTCCCACCACCTCCTGAGCGGCCCATGCAGGTAATGGGCGAGATGGCGCCTTCGTCCATGGTCATTATGGGTGCCGACGGACGCCCTTACATGGCGCCAGGCTATCGGCCAGGCTATCCCAGCGCACCAAGCGCCTTCCAGGACCCGTACGGCCAACAAACTTATCCAGGTGCTCCAATGCCGTACATGCCACCATCACAAGCCAGCAGCGCAATGTACACCCGGAATCTTATCGGTAGCCTCACGGTCAATGCTTCGAGACTCGACGACCCTGACGGCAAGCCTGGTCTCTGGTTCGTGCTGCAGGACCTGTCTGTCCGTACGGAAGGCTTCTTCAGGTAAGCCATCGCTGCGCCCCATTGCTTGCTGACGCTGTTTGCTGACTTCCATCGCAGGCTCAAGATGAACTTCATCGATGTTGGCCAGGGTGCCATGCTGAACAAAGGCCGTGCTCCAGTTCTTGCCTGGACCTTCTCGGATAAGTTCCAGGTCTACTCTGCGAAGAAGTTTCCGGGTGTCATTGAATCGACTTCTCTTAGCAAATGCTTTGCCGGGCAGGGTATCAAAATACCGATCCGCAAAGATGTTAAGAATGAAAAAGACGACGACGATGACTGAACATGGTGTTCTGTAACAGGTTTTGCGTCTCCTCGTGCGCGGCCCACGTGACCCACGACGCCGCCCGCGCCGCCGCACGCGATCGTCGCAAAGGTTCCCATCAAGGCCTGGAGAACGAAAGCGACGGTCGCGAACTCGATAGGCTTTTGGAGACTTCGTCATAGGCTACCAGAGCCGGACAGACAGTCTCAATCCGAGAACACACCCTTTGCAGAAGGAGCCCGGATCTCTTCTGCTCTTAGAAACCGCAGACGCGACCTGCCCTAGGATATCGCATGGCCCTCCTTTATCAATATTGTGTGGTATGCATGCACATGAGCGGGCTAAAACATGATCGGACATTTTGTTCAAGCACTCGGACCATGGCGGCGATGGTTGAGATATCCCCCTGTTTTGACGGGTGGCGAACGAGCGAATCTTTAGCGCGCTGAAGCGGCTCTAGAAGCCTATCATCCACCAATCATCCTTTCGTCAGTTTCTCTGCTATCCAGGATGGGAGTTAGAGCACGCTGCAAGTCCGCTCTAAGCCAAGCAGCACCGCGCACTGGGCAGCTGTCGTCGACCTTCAACTCACTGCTTGTCCAGACGCAGGTATTGGAAGCATTCACTACGACGATGCAGTCTTCCGATCTCGGTAGCTGCTGCGCAAAGGCGCGTAGGTCGTCCGCGGTGCCCTCTTCCAAGTCTGAGAGGGCGAAAACTGGAATTATTCGCTCGTATTCCATGTCTATGTTCCCGCCAGATCCGTTGATTGGTGCTGCGCAGACTGCTAGAGCTTGTGTAGATGGCTCTAGCCCATAGAGTGATGGCAGTACCTGACTTCGTCCATTAGCTGGGGCAGGTCCATCCTCCAAGGAGGTACGGTCGACCAATACTTACCACAGAGCTCGATAGAAGATAACACGCTCGGACAGAAAGCATATTACCACAGGCGACCTCGCCGGTTTGAAATTCTGGAAGTTAGCCGTAACATACAGACGGCTAAAAGCAAGTTGGTTCAGGAGGGCGTGGGCGTTATATCTCAGAGTCTGGCGAGTTACTGCGTCGCCCTTGCTGTTGCGCAGTCGCTTGGGCGAGACGTGGAGCTGGTGGCTGTCGGCTACGAAGCCTGACTGCTGGCTATCGTTCTCGTCACTCGCGTCGCCGTGTTGCACACGCCGTTTGCGGTTGCCGGACAGAGAGGTGACAGCGTCTACTTGCATGGTGGTGTCGTCCATTTTGTTGGACTTGCATCGCTTGAGCGCGTGTGTTTACCTTATGTAGATGTAGCATGAGATGAGGGAGATTCAATGAAACACGGTCTTGTCTACTTGTCATAGCGTCAGCTACATGCTTTGGGGGATTTGTACTTTGGTACACCATGCCGCGCCGTCTACAGCTCAAGAGGAGTGACGTTGATGCACATGTGAGCGGGACTTGCCGGAGCTGAGCCTAAGGGTGCCCGGTGCGAACGACCTCGAATCTTGCTGCTCTCACTGACAGCAGCAGCTTGTGAACTTCACAGCCACCCAAGCAGCCTTCGCCATGACGCCTCATCAGTCGACGTCCGGCTCGCAGTACAGTAATCGAGACACACGCGTCCGGCGGTGATGTCCGCCCCATCCTCTACCATCAACGCCTTACAGCAGAAGATATGGACCGGCTCGCTCCCCCTTGAGATCCGCCTGGCTGCATCGGACTGCCGTACATACGACGAGTCGGACGCCTACCTTATCCAAACCCCTCGATTGTCCTACTTAGCATTCCTGCTCCCGAGGCTGCACGCCTTCTTCGCTGCCTCCCTTATCAACCCGGATGTATCTGCTCATGAAGCATGGCTGGACTTCGAGGGAGTGCCGCTGAAGTGGCATTATCCCTTGGGCTTGCTGTACGACCTATATAGCGGTGTGGAACCAGTGCACCTTCCAGCTCCTCGTAGACGGACGGAGGATGTAGGCAGCTCAAACATTGCCCAAGCCGGCAACACCGGGATAGAGCCTCAGCCTTGGAGGTTGACGATCCACTATTCCGACTTCCCCGGCGACCAGCTCATCCAACTCGACGGTGAAGGGCGAGCGATGCAGGACAGCTTTATCAACGCGGTGAAAGAGGCGGACTTCATACGGAACGGTACAGCGAGAGCGGTAATGAGCCTAAGTAAACAGGACTCGGATCAGCTCTGGAAGAGCGTACAATCACGTACGAACACCACCCGGTCACATTCTTCCCCTCTCTCGACGAATTTACACTAACACCTTTCACCCAAACAGACAACCTCGACCTCTTCAACTCCGTCAACACCAAGCTCCTCCACCCACCCGGCACCGAGCTTCGACACGTACCCCTCAAACTCTACCTCCCAACAACCTCCACCACCGACCCCTCAGCCACGGATTCCATACCAGAGGAGACGAAAGCAGCCGGACACATCCGCGTAGTGCAGTCTTTAGTCCCCGTGCAGCTCGCGTCGAAACAGCCGCAGACGCTCGGTACGGCGTTGAATAGCGTGTTGCCGACCATCTTTCCTAGCCGCAGGAACCCGTTGCTTGCGCAGCCTGTGCTGCATGGCGCGGCGGTACCTATGGGGGCGAATCTGGCGGACTTGGGAAGGGCGGCGGGGTATTTGGATGGGTTTTTACATGTGGCTGTTGTGATGCTAGGATGACTGGCGATTAGGATTGGGCATGGCAAGAGCATGAGCGTGACGTGGATTGAAAGCGCTGCTATTACAGTATGGTTTGCTGCGCAAAGGCATCGAAACGGAATGTGTCCGTGTAACTGCAGAGGGGATTCCCTCGCAGAGCCAGAACAGGTCAGTCGTGAGCTTTTGCAAACGGCATGCGAGCCTTGAAACTATCGAGCCTTGAGACTATCGAGCCTTGAGACTATCGAGCCTTGAGACTATCGAGCCTCGAAACTGTCGCGCTACCATGTTCTCACTCCTCACAACAGATCCCAAGCCCCTTTTATGTGCTGCCGGGAACACTATTGCCTGGATCATTAACCAGGCGCGCTGTTAGTAGCGTAACTTTCTTCCCACCACCTTCGTTGCTCGTCATCTTGTGATCGACGTTCACATTCTTTGCGCGAGCCCACTCCACTGCACCGCTGTTCCCGTGCTGCCGGAAAGACCGTTGCATGAATAAAGCCCTCTCTCAGTAGCGTAACTTCTTCCTACCACCTTCACTGCTCGTCATCTTGTAGTCGACCCTCACACCCTGTGCGCGCGCCCACTCCACTGCATCACTACCGAGGTTCCGGCAATCACTGACCACCAAATGCTTCAACTGCGAACCTTGTACGAGCGTCTTCACACCGACGCCGGTGATGGGTTCAGTGCTGAGGTCCAGGTACTGTAGACCTGAAAGTCTCTTTCTGATGACCCCGGGAATGACGTCGTCGCTTTGTGTTGGGGAATCGTCGTCGTAAAAGCTGTGCTTGAGGCAGAAGTGCTCGATGCTTCCCAGTCTGGGGTGAGCAAGGAGGGCATTCAGGTCAGCCGTAGACACCATCATAGAATGGAGGTCCAGCTCGCGCAGCTTCGATGGGCTCATCACCATCCCCGTCGAGTCCGCTATCTGAGGTGCCCCGCCCTCGGAGAGGAACTGTTGAACTAGGGCGACGTTCAGGCATGTGATGCGGACTTTTAACTTCTCTAGGCATGGCAATGAAAGGCTGGCGATGCCACCCGCAGAGTGATGGAAGAAAGCTGGCATCGCCCTGTTGAGCGTCGACACCAAGCTCAGCTCAGTGATGCAAGGAGGCAGACGTAATTGTGCTGCACTCTCGATCTGCAGTGCTAAATCCAGACACTTTAGATGTCGCAGCTTAGTGAGATCGACTGGTTCAAGCAAACGCGATCGGTGCGACGGTGGATGCTGATCGTGTAGCGTGATCGACCGGAGATTCGGCGCCGAGGTTTGCATGCTCCAAAAGACGTGGCGATCCAGAGTAGGAGGTATCCACCAGCGTTGGCCAATAGTGTTGAAAGTGAAAGCTAGCGCTGGAGCCGGTTCACCCGTGAGCGTGACTTTTAGATCCTGAAGCCGCTCGTACCATCCCACCCCTATCCCACTGAATTGTTCATTCCTTTGGAGAACAAATTCGAATGACTCTAGTGCTGTGCAGACATACAAGAGCTGGTTGACAGTAGAGGGACCAATCTCGGTACCTCGTCCGAGGCGCAAGGACTTCAGATGATTTGCTTTTCGGAGAGCCTCAATCAGATTGTGACCCTGCAGGCCCGTATCCAGAAGCGCTAGCTGCTCCAATGGACAGTGGCGCACGAGGGCGTGAAGCACCTTGTCGAAATCATGAAGCATGCTCAAAGTCGCTGCTGTGAGCTTCTGTCGCCCGGTGTTGATCGCCTTACTCACGAAAGCAGTCCGAACCTTCCGCTTCGGATTGCTCAGATCCAGGTGCTGCCACAGGTTTGACGAGGACCGGATGTAATTGTGCCACTGCTTCGACACTCTGGAGACGGCTATCCGCTGTTGGAAGGTCAGGTATTCGAAGATGCGCTCAGCCAGCTCTCGGGGCAGCAAGGTCAGTGGGTCAACACTCGTCGGCGGCGACAACTGGCTCAATAGTTCGCCGTGCACTTTACGCAGCAGCTGTACCTACCGTTAGCTTGCCCAATTGTTTGAGGTCGCATCACTCAGAGGACCACGGGCACTAGGAAGAAAGTCAATAAGCCTACCTCGTAACCTTGGCCCACGTGCTTGACCTTCTTCAACCCGTGAGCATATATCTCAAGAGCAACACTGTGTTTCTCCATCTTCGTGAGGACCTTGCCGGCTCGCAAGTAGCCAGTTGGATCCTCACTTTGGAGCTGGATGGCCTTCTTCGCGTCCATGAGCGCTGCAGGCAAAACGTTGAGTTTGTCATAGCAGGCAGCGCGATTGTCCAGCAATTGAACCGAAGGCACGCGGCCGATGGCGCGGTCGAAGTGCTCGACCGCTTTGCTGTAGTCACCTCGTCTGTAGTACGCTCTGCCTTCGCGCTGCAGATTCTCCTGTATGCGGTTCATCTTCTCGCACGCCGCGCGCGAAATCAGAAGTGATCGAAGAGCCCGGTGAAGCAATTGGATGTCGAGAGAACGCGCCGTTGGTCGACGCGTCGCGGCTGATGGAAAGGACGCCAGATACTAGCGCCGGCAGCTGCCGGACACGGACCCACTCGAGTACACAGTTAGGCGGCCTCGTACTCCAGCTCTCAAAGACGTCGACTCTCTGTGCCCTGTTACAGAAAAGGGAGAACAAATTGGAATACACATCATCGAGAGCAACGAGAGGCACGTTGACAGCTTGTAGAAGCCGTTGTGAACTCTCGCACAATTACTGACTGCTACCACTCCTCCAGGGTACCGGTAGTGCACATGCGACGACGAGCATAATGCAGCCAACGTGAACCAGTCCGTTCGTAATGAACTATCTGTAGTCCGCACTACGCGACGGTGGAGATACTGCACCCTCGTAAGCAACATCTCCAATGTGAGACCTGCTACCCCAATCGTAACTTCTTTGGCCGATGCAGCAAATGCTCTTCGTCACTCCTGCACAAAGCACAGCTCCTACACACACGCGGAGAGTCAGTGCCAAGCCAAGCTTACTGGCTTGGTACGCAAGCTTGGTCACCATAGGCAGAGAAAACCACGCTCCTGTCGGCCAGATACTGAGCGGTCCTGGCGATGTACGCGCTGCACACAGCGCGTCGAGCGTTTTCGGAAGTGAGGAGCTCATATACGACAGAGCTACGGCCCGCAGAGTCAGGAACTCGAGGGGTAGCATGATGAATCGCTCGAGCAGCTGATCGATGTGCGCGGCAAGAAAGTGAGCTGGAAGGCGTGCCAGTGCAGTTGATCGGTGTCGACGAACATTGACGTTCACTCCTTCATCGTTCGCGACCGATACATCCACTTCGTGTTTCACGCCCGATTGTTGGCTGCCGGGAGCAGGCGTGATGTTCCAGCCACACCATTCAAGTACCTTGGTGCGGAGCTTGAATGTTTGGAGGAGTGTCCAGCCTACTGGATCTCTTAACAAGTGAAGTTTTGAGGAATTTGGCGATCGATCAAGTATAGGTCGGCGCAACGCTGTCATCTCGTTTGAGACCAGGGAGCCATCCTCTGACTCCGTACTTAGGACCATCTGTCCTAGCAGGAGAGCTGCTGGTGAACCCACGTTGCGCACCAGAGACAAGCCCATGATAGGCTTCCAGCCGAAAGCATGAAAGGAGACTGGATGCCATGGAAGATGATAAGACAGGGGAGGGAGTACGGGAAATGCTGGCGCAATGCCAGCTTGTTGTGCTGTAGCGTAGTAGACAAGCGGTAGCATGGCGGCATCGACGGCAAGGAAGAGTCCAGTCTCGAAGATCTCTAACGCGTATAGCCATCGCTTCTGACTTTTCGGCCGTAATCGCCGTCGGAGGAGGCGCCTCGACCCACGGCGCACCGCATCTTCCAGTAGAGCCTCGAGGCAAAGATGCGATGCAATGTACACGACATGCGCAAAGGCGCCGGGTAGCAAGACTGAGTAGAAGCTCTTAGCACCTCCAGTACAAAGCTTCTGCCACATGCCACTGATGATTTGCGCGAATGGTCTTTCAGCAGCGTATAGGCCCGTCATGCACCGCTCGGTCAGACAGTCTGACCACCATGTCCCTAGTGGCAGTAAGACCAGTGCGATCGCAGACTCTAAACCTTCGCCGTTCTCGTGCTCAGCAGCCAACACCGACTGCCGAGCCTCGCCAATGTTGCGTAACTTCATGTCGTTAAGCCGCTCTGAAGACTCCCGTCTCTCCACCACGCCGACCAGTTCGAGGACGGAGTTCTGCGCTCGACGCATCTCTGCGTTCCGTGCTTCTGTAGCTGGTTTGACGGGGCGGCCTTTTGCGTCATACTGCTGTACATGGTCGCCGACTGCCGCTGCAATCCCGTTTGTCTGGACTTCGGGCGCAGTAGTGGTACGAAGGGGAGTCTCGTCCTCTTCCGCAACTTTCTCCAGCTCCTCATATGGGGACCGTCCCAGCGCCAGTCTGGACAGGTAATCTCGTCGACCCATTGTGCAATTAGAGATTGCTCCTGGCGGGCTCTGTGGCTTCTAGGCTAGACCACACGACCAGTAGACACCAAGTTTGCATCATCTCGCAGCATGGTGTCCTCGACAACGCACGTGGCAAAAGTCATGTCTCCTTATATCGGAGACCGCAAGGTCTTTCATAAACACCTTCGCATCAATTGGATTCTATTGTCTTGTCCTGGTGGCCATGGCGTACTGCTGCGTAGGTCTTTAGCGGTACTAAACTCATTTTCAGTCGGCCGTAGTCGCGCATTGAAGCCTGAAGTACGCGACCAAGCGACTTCCAACCTTGAGCCATCCACGTGCTTGCTTGCCTAATGTTCAGCAGCACGAGCCTTAAGCTCACTTGACACGATATACCTTCTGGGCATCATGCGGCAGTACGTCCACTTGGTCAATCTCGGTGCACTCACATGCAATGCTAAAAGAAGTCGTTAGCTCCCGCAATCCTGTCCGGCGCCACGCCCTCGAGAAGCTCGCAGTGCTTTCCGCCCAGACGACCGCAGTACAAGATGAGGGACATGATCTCGCGCGGCTATCAGAGCTGCAGAGGCCGCGAGCGGATCCCCATGCTCGTGAAAACACACATGCTCCGGGTATACAAGCAGAGGTGTCGGCTGTGCCGATGAGTGCGAGAGAGCTGGAGGTCCTTACAGCTCTCTGCAAGGCTGCGCCATTGGTCCAAACGAGTAAAGATGCCGCCAATCTGCTCGCGCAGCTATCGCCCTACGTGCCGGAGGCTCACAAGCAAGCGTTGAAACCATCGTCTTTGTACCAGGAACTGCCGCCGTGGGAAACATTGTCTTATGATCTCACCTCCGCTGTGTTAGCGATCGGCCTGAACCACCCTTCGTTGAGACCGGAAGTCTTCAGCTGTATAGACGAGGCCGTGTCAGAGCTTACAAGTAGCGCCGAGAAGACAGTTTGGATGAAACCGCATAATGATGGCGCAGAGGACTCGGACTTGGCCGAGGGTTCACTGCCTGCGGTCAAGCTGGCTGTGTCGTCGATCGGCTTCTTGCGGGCGATTGCCCACTACGTGCATGTATGGACTCCGGAAGGCCGATTGTCACTCGTACAGAACATTCGCCGACTACTCTCCGAAAACCTGATGATATCTCTCGAGGGTGCGCTTTCCGCAGTTCGCAACGCTCAGGTTACTAGCCCTGCGATGAAGGACTGGAAGCGCTGGATGCGTCATTACGCGAGCCGCATGCGACCATTGGGTGCTATGCTATTGCACCAAGCCTTCATGGGGGTGGTCGAAGAGAGCGTCAAGCTTATAGTCGCCAGTGACAGCACAAATTCCACGGGATTCCTTGATTTGCTTCTCCAGCGCAAGGCTCTTCTGGATCACTCTGCTTTACCACCACTGCATGACACGATGGAGAGCATCGCGGTGTTAGTTTCAGAGGAGATGATCTTGCTAGAAGCAGATGCAGACTATCTACAGGTCAGCTCGGCGTGGCAACAACGTCTGGCTCTCCAGGTCAAGGCGAGCTGCTTGCGCAGCTTCTTATGCTGCTCACTAATCGACGAAGATGCCGCTGACACTGACTTACTCCTGTCGTGGCTAGAGGCAGCCACTTCAGACAGTCTGCAAATGGTTGATAACGAACTTGCACAGACAGTACTGAAGAGCATGGCCGTTCTGGCAAGGGCTTCTCCAGCCGTTGCTGCTAATCTCACGCGATCTCTACCGCGCTTGATCGTGCAAGGTCGGATGACTTATGATACTGCTGCGTTGGCGGGAGAGTGTCTCGCTCGTGTGCTTAAGGACCTCTCTGCGGACATCGTCATCAGTACCCTCTACAGTCTCGGCAATGTATTAAGTTCCAACCCTGGCACGGACTCAGCGGAGAATCCCTCACCATTCTTTGACGGTGCCAACAGCGTCAACGGCGATGCTGCCGCGCCTTACGAGACACACCATCCGGCAGGAAGCACCATCTCCCTTGTGATAAGTGACGAAGGTACGGGGTTTGAGAGGTACGGTGCCATCATTCAGGCGATAGTCGCCATTGCCTCCGCGTATCACGAGGAGCAGATGACGGCTTTGGTCATCTCAATGCTGGTCCAGAAGGTTAGCAGAATCAGCCCAATAGTCGACGCCAGGATCATTACCGACATGGCTGCGCTTGGGGTCTCTGGCGGACCAAATGAGCTGCGTGCACTCTTACGACTGTACAGCAGGGTCGCTAGCGCCGCGACACTCAAGCACGAACAGTATCTGATCAATGCAGTGATGGAAGCGCGTGTTCGCCTAGCGTCGTGGATTCCTAAAGATTCACCGCTCTTCGAGGTGTATCTCGTTCACCTACTCGGGCTGTGTGTTGGCAGTGGCGATACTGCAGGCGAACGTGTCGTTGATGAGGCGCTGGCTACGAAGGTCATAGCCCAGCTCTTTCGGCCAATGGCAGTCCTCGCGTCCAGTGACCCAGACCAGAAGCCACAGTTCAACGACCCAGCCGAGCTCTCTGCGCTGAGCCGCAACGCCTGGTTCAACATTGTCGTGCATGGATTCACACTCACTTCCCAATCTGGCAAAGAGTACGCTCAGGAGCTCCAGGTACTCGCGCAGTACACTTTGCCGCTTGTCGACGAAGACCGCATCGACATGCCGGAAAGCGGCATTGACCTCAACACGGTGTTGCGTAGAGGCGCTAATGGTCCGCAATCTGTCGAGCAAAAGCAACTGCTAATCTCCGCTTTGCCGTCTTGCGAATCAGATATCAAGGGCCTTGGATATCAGGAGAGCGTCTTTTTGAACGCAGCGCTTTTGGTCTCAACAATGCGTGCTCGCGCTGGAGACTGTACGACAGTCCTTCCGTATTTCATGGAAGCCAAGGTCAAAACGACCGCAATGGGCAACTGCATGCTCGCTGTTGCTGCCAACAGCGTTGATGTATACTTGCAGCGGGCGTTGTCAGGTCGCCAGCAAGGCTTCGCGGCGCCGCAAGTGGCCCTCCAGCTTGCGACGTTCTTCGAGGGCTGCTGCCATCGCATCCCCAAGGTACAACAAGCGGCAGTCGCCTCCGCTGATAGACTTGTCAGTCAAATGCCGTCAGCTTTCTGTCAAAAAACGTCCCTCTTTGCCCTCTTGGAGCTTCTGAGCCTGATGTGGAAGAGCTGCCTAGACGTAGAGACAGACGAGTATGACTGGAAGTCAACATACACGTCAGAAAAAGGCAGGGTTACGCTCCAGCTGTCCGACAACACCGAATACCGACGGGAGACTCTGACGAACTTTCACAAGAAGTGTCGCCATTGGGTCTCCAAAGCAATCGACGCTGCGCCTCTGGATGTCAAAGGCCTGCTTCAAGCATACTTAGAGGACTACGAGGACGATGGTGCTTACGGCCATGTTGCTCTTGGGCGGTCGTTTGCGGTTGAAATGGGCTCGCTGATTCCAGGCACTGATCAACGCCTCACAAGCCTTGATCGTCAAAACAGCTTGGGCGTCAATACAGCTTCGGACTTTATGGCCCAATACACCACCAGACAAGAGTATCGTCATCTCGACGGCAAAGCGCTTGACGACGAGCAGTGGGCCTTGGTTGGCTACAGTGGAACATCCCAAATGCTCGCATCGCAATCCGCACAACCAACGATGGACGAAGCCACAGAGCTCCGCCGACTGGCCATGAAACTGCGGAATCGGGAGCATGTCCCATTCCAAGCTGTGCGCCAGACTCTTCGCAACGCAGCGGGTGTACTCAGCCGGGGCACATCAGACCTCACACCGCTTATTCAAGACCTGGTCGGCATACCATTTGCCGTGTTCACGAAGCAAGCGATCAATCTGGGCATCTCGCTCTGGCTCGGCATCATCAAAGAGAACCCGAGCTTGGAGACTCGCGTGCTCGCTGAAATTGCTACCGGCTGGGAGAGCTCCATCAAGCTGAAGAAAGGGTTCTTTGCGCCCTTCCAGCACCTCGACCCATTCTATGTCAAGGAAGAATTTGCTCCATCTAGATGGGATGTCCTCAGCAAGCGTCAGCAGACCGTTCATAATTTGATTGCTCCGCATCTCCGCCTAGCCCATATGCTGTCTAGCCACTTTAGTGCTTCTCGATTGACCTCGCCTTCAATTGAAAGAATCTACGCGCGTCTGATGCGTGTTACGATGCTGAAGATGAAGCATACGGTGGCTTCTCCACTAGCACGGGAAGTGCACTTCCAGATTGTATTGCTGGCCTTGAAGATTCTGCGCTCTGCCACACGTCTCGGAGCGTCTACGCAGTGGCGGCTTAAGGATGCAATACTTTCCGCGGGCCTGGCGTGGTTCACAATGGCTCCAAAATGGTCATTTGGTAGCAACAGATTGCAAGTCAAAGCCGAAATCAAGGTACTGCACGACGTGATCAACACATTACAGCTTTTTGGCCACGTTGGCGCACAAGCGGCCAAAGCACTGCCATCGCTCCAGGCTAAGAATGAGCTTCTGGTGCAGCTGGTGCAGCAGGAGATTGGTCGCCTGACTGTCTGGATCACACCTCTGGCCGCAGACACTAGGACTGGCAGTGTACGTGAAGGCACGTTCAAATTTGACCTTGTTCAAACAGCTTGGCTGGAAGACCCGCGTATCGCGGTGCAACTTGCTACGCGGTTTCCTGATTCCGACCGCTTGCACCAAGACATCCGATCGTATCTGATGCGAGAGCCGGAGAAAGCCGTCGGGGAACCCGATGCTCTATATCTCTTGATTGGATCGTCTTTACCAAGCGACGTCAAGAACCAGCTTAAGTATCTGCTTTATTGGGCCCCAATCAACCCGATGGCTGCCGTGACACTCTTCCTGCCGGCTTACGGCAACCATCCATTCGTATTGCAATATGCACTCCGTGCGCTGGAAAGCCACTCGGTCGACGTGACTTTCTTCTACGTTCCACAGATTGTCCAGACGCTTCGCTACGATGCACTTGGCTATGTCGAGCGCTACATTATCGAGACTGCAAAGTTCTCGCAATTGTTTGCACACCAGATTATCTGGAACATGAAGGCCAACGCTTACAAGGACGAGGACTCCCAGGAGCCTGATCCGGCAAAACCGGTGCTTGACAAGGTCATGGGTGCACTCATCTCTAGTTTCTCCCATGAGGACAAAGACTTCTACGAGCGTGAGTTCGACTTCTTCGGCAAGGTCACTGGCATCTCCGGCACTCTCAAGCCTTTCATCAAGCGACCTAAGCCCGAAAAGAAGCAGAAGATTGAGGAAGAGCTGCGGAAGATACAAGTTGACGTCGGTGTGTACCTGCCAAGCAACCCCGATGGCGTCGTCATCGGTATCGATCGCAAGTCTGGAAAACCTTTGCAGAGTCATGCCAAAGCACCTTACATGGCTACCTTCCGGATCCGCAAGGAAGAAGCCGAGCCGGAGACATCAGAGCAGGAAGCTCTTCAAAGCGCCGAGCTGGCAAGACGCCGCACTTATGAGGTGTGGCAATCTGCCATTTTCAAAGTGGGAGATGACTGCCGGCAAGACGTCCTGGCCTTGCAGCTCATTGCAACGTTCCGCGGCATCTTCAACAGTGTTGGTCTAGACGTCTACGTCTTTCCGTACCGCGTCACGGCCACCGCGCCCGGCTGCGGCGTGATCGATGTGCTGCCCAATTCGATCTCGCGCGATATGCTAGGTCGCGAGGCCGTCAATGGACTCTACGAGTATTTTGTCTCCAAGTACGGCTCAGAGGACTCGATCCGCTTCCAGGAAGCTCGCAGTAACTTTATCAAGAGCATGGCCGCTTACTCCATCATCTCGTATCTGTTACAATTCAAAGATCGCCATAACGGCAACATCATGGTCGACGATGCCGGGCATATCCTCCACATCGACTTTGGCTTCTGCTTTGACATCGCGCCGGGTGGCGTCAAGTTTGAGCGCGCTCCGTTCAAGCTGACTCCAGAAATGGTCGCCGTTATGGGAGGGTCAACGCAGTCGCAGCCCTTCCGTGCTTTCGAGGAGCTCTGCGTCAAGGCTTTCTTGGCTTCGCGGCAGTATGTCGAACAGCTATCACATGTCGTGCTGACCATGCTGGATTCCGGCCTACCTTGCTTCAAACCTGCGACGATTCAGCATTTCAAGGAACGTTTCGTCATGCAGAAGTCGGATCGAGAGGCGGCGGATTTCGTGAGGAAGCTGATTCATTGGAGTGAGCGCAGTTACTCGACGGGGGTTTATGATTACTTCCAGTTGCTTACGAACGGCATTCCCTACTGAGCGAGGCGATATGTTTTGTTTACTAGCGGTATGCGAGATGCTGCGCGGCAACGGGGTCTCATTGAGGACTCCATAAGGCACCAAGAAACATAACTCAAATCACCAGTATTGATGTCAAAGACTTGTTCCGCTGCGAGCTTACGTATACGGCCTTGAAACCGATGCAGGTCGTTCCGTCTTTCGAGGTCTGCATCATCCCGAAGCTCCAACGTCTTGCGAGTTGCGTACGGCTTGTCATGACATGACTCCCTTTGAATTGTTGCCTGCACGGCACTGAGATACCTAGGTAGGCATGATCAACGTGCTTAACGTACCTCGTACGTATTCGCTCTACTTACCTAATGCGTGCGAGGATGCCACAAGCATGAAAGTCAACCAACCTGCCAGAATCTTTTGAGGTAGGTATCGTGGTGTCTTTTGCAATCGCCATCCTTATTTCACTGAGGCCCTTGGCTAGAGGGCACTAAAGCACCTTAGCCGTCTCGCTATGGTAGCGCGGCTTACCGAGAGCGACAAGACCAGCAACTAGTCTTAGCTGAGCGGCTTTGACTAGCCGATCGAGCTCCTCTCAGCGTCGGTAGCGGATACACTAGCTGGGGATGACCATTGAGAAAAACGCCACTGTATATCTGGCTCCATGCTGACTAGCGCATCAGCCCCTCTCATCTGCGGGAGGAGCCTTCTTTCGACGTCGGATCTTCGGACTCCGCTCCGAGGGCGTTTAGCCGTGTAAAGCGGTGACGACCAGTGACAACCCCAGACAGACAGCCCACCTCGTGCTCTTCATTGGATCAGGTAGGGGCCATCCATGTTCCGGCCCGACACTCCCACGAGCCATCGCCACGTCTCGACCAAGGTCTGCTTCAACACGTACCAGCAGGTGGGCGGCTTTTCAATACCTCTCCGACTGTCACAGTGATGAGAACCGATGTAAGCTGGGAGGGAATGTCTGGGTCGATAAGTCGGGAAAGACAAGCACCATGGTAGCAGCGATGCTGAACGCGCAGGGACAGCAGCCATCTCTGCGTTCACCGATGACTGCGGTAGCCAAGACGCTACTTAAGTAATGATGCTGTCGACACATATCAAAGTCGAAGGTTACTTGCTCCGAGTCCAGAGCAAGATCTCCGCGCGGAGACCGAATTGAAATTACTTGAACGACTCCATGATTCCATGAAGACAGCCACTATACTTTATACCGCGAGCAGCGCAAATCCAAGGCTATTGGTCCGTCCCTCTAGGCCGCGTGGACCCCCCACAAGTAGTCGTGACGTTCAGTAGTAGCGGGCCCAGCTCAGAGGTCCACGGCCTGATGGTTTGGCCAAAGCCTCTTCACATGCAAGCTTAAGGCACCGAAGCCAGAACAGCTGCCGTAGAGGGGCAAAGACCACACGACGTCGCCCTGGTCTACGAATGTCCGCCAACCTTATTCTTGTTGCATCACGATGACTGTTGATGACTTCGATGGAAGCGAGTAGTGGCATAATCAGAGTCGCGACGGTCTACAGCGGGCGCACTTCTTGTCTCCGATTGGCACTTGGAACATCTGGCTAAGACGCATCCCGTGCTGCATATTGTCAAACCTACCTGGGCCACCGAGCTGATCGACATCGGCAGTGACCATGACCTGCAGGTGTACATTAATTCATGGTCGAAGGATTTCTTCTTGCTGCGTATATAGGTAGCTACAGTAGTAGTGCATACCTCGATAGGTTTCAAAAATCGAGGACCCATGTTCCGTCCCCTCCCCCACTTGCTGCGACATTCGGTGCAGCACAGCTCTTTCCACGACCCGACCGTGCCGACGTCCCCTTCCGCCGCGTGGAGCAAGGGGCTCATTCTGACCTTCGATCTCTTCAAGGTTGCCACGGACGGCTCTCTTGATTGCCTAAGAGTCGATGCGGTCCTGCGTCCCGACACCGTTGTGCTCTTGGCGACCTTCTACTTTACCTTCCTCATGACCGCCTGAAGGCTGACTTGTGCAGCTGCGGCGTCTCTGGCTTCACGTTACTGCTGCTTTGTTGTTTCAGCACAAGACTTGCAAGCACAGTACAGACGCTCGTTCTAGAACAAGGTGTAGCCCGTTGAAGCGTTCGACGATCACCAAAGCGGCGTACCGTACATCTACCATTTGACGTCTCTTTGGAGCTTTCACTTACGCGGACGGGCGGCTCTTTGGCCTTTTTCTGCGCGGCGAGCACATACTATTTACCCATTGACATTGAGACGGACCTGATCGAAACCTCGACGAACAACTCACGGCCAGAGAACCGAACTGGGCGAGATTGACCCAAACGCCAGTCAAACAAGATTTGATACACCGCCACAAGATCCTACGAAGCTCCCGCCTATGCTTTCCCAGATGTGAGTGTCTCGTCTTCAATGCTCAGTAACACCCTTGCCAATTTGTTCGGCTCTGACAAGCTCGCAGACCTTTTCAGACTCAGTACTACTACCCACCCCAACGCCAGCCTCTGAGTTCGAGCCATGGTCAGTATGGCGCGTTTGACATGGGACCGATGGCGCACGCACTGCCACAGCAGTCGCCACAGATGAACTCGATGCAGCGGCCACATTTCGATTACGAGTCTCCCAATGTCCTCTCGCCGGCGTCAGTCTACCACATGCACCATGTTGCGCAATATCCTCAGCCTCGCGGCTTGCAACAACATCAGCAGCGAGCGGCTTCCAGTACTTTTCATTCTATGCAGTCGTCCATGAACGGACGGCAGCCACAAGGTCCATATCCGCGCATGGATATGTATGGCTACAACATGGGCGCCCCGCAATACTCACCAGTCGATTCGCGGTTCAGTCCGCAGTCTTACGGTTTCGCGGGCGGAATGATGAACGGGACTCCTAGCATGTACCCGCACCAAAGTCCGGAGCCGGCGGCCGTCCCCTCATATCCTAGAGGTCCGCCTCGTAAACCGAAGCAGTCTGGTAATGCGCTGTGGGTGGGCAACCTTCCCGCGGCCGCCAATGTGCGCGACCTCAAGGACCACTTCTCGCGTGAGGCGACGAAGGAGATTGAGAGTGTGTTCTTAATCTCGAAAAGCAATTGTGCCTTTGTCAATTATCGCTCTGAGGCGGCATGCTTGGCAGCCATGAACAGATTTCACGATTCGACGTTCCACGGCGTGCGGCTCGTATGCCGCTTGCGAAGAGGATCTACGACCACCAACTCGCCCGCGGCAGCAGATGGCCCAATGAGCCGTGTGATACCTCTACCTGGTGGAACTGCCAATACACCGGCGCAGGACCATCACCACGCCTCGGACCCTGTCATTGTCGGCCAGCCGAAAGTTCAAGAGCACACCGAGACGAGCGGGTTAGAGAAGGTAGCAGAGAAGTACTTTATCGTAAAGAGCCTAACGGTACAGGACCTCGAAGCCAGCATCCGCAACGGCATCTGGGCCACGCAGTCACACAACGAGGACACTCTGAACAAAGCCTACGACGAAGCCGAGAATGTGTACCTGATCTTCTCCGCGAACAAATCAGGCGAGTATTTTGGATATGCACGCATGGCTTCCAGGATCGCGGGTGAGCCCGTCAGTCTCGGTATATCAGCCGACGGCGACGAAGCGCAGGGAGCCGGCACGCCGCAGTCCATCTTCACGCCCGCAACCGCCACCGCGCCTCAAGGGCACATCATTGACGACTCCGCCCGCGGCACAATCTTCTGGGAAGCAGAGACGTCGGAGGCCGACGATGTGGAATCACCCTCCAAGGACTCCAGTGGGGATGTCGGAGGCAACGGGCAGGGTTGGGGCAGGCAATTCAAGATCGAATGGATCTGTACGGCTCGCCTGCCGTTCTTCCGCACGAGGGGTTTGCGCAATCCCTGGAATATGAACCGTGAGGTCAAGATTGCGCGTGATGGGACAGAGTTGGAGCCCGGGATTGGCCAGAAGTTGGTGGGAATGTTCAATCCTATGGGTGCGGCGGGCTTGCAGGGCGTGGTGTACCGATAGCATCAGGAGACTGGTCGCCTCAGGAAGGTGATTGAGCTCGAGGCATGACATGGGGTTGTGAGCCAACGATCAGGAAATCGGGCTCTTGGAGATGGTTACATCACGAGTTCGCCCTGGAGTTTGATGGCTTCGCTCGTGCATAGCGCGGCGCTCTGGAAGCATTCGAGCGGCCGAGCAGTCGCAGCATGTCTAAAGCGATGACGTGCCCGACGTGGCTTTCGACAGTGAGACGAGCACGAAGTTGGTAGCGAAGTCCCTTACGTCTCACCAGCTAATCAAATTACCCAGGCACTCACTTGTACTCATACGGCGTTGGCAAGGCGAAGTATCCATCTTGGTCGCGTCTACCTGCCACCTTCGCTGTGTAATCTCTCGACCTTGTATATCACGCCTTGCTGCCGTCTCTTCCACGCCTTGTATACCCCCAACATCCACGTGACCAGTTAGGCACGTGACGGATCATCGCTTCGCTCGTCTCATCCGACGTGGGAGACTTTTCCGTTCGAAACAGGGTCGGGAACGATGACGAGGGATGTTTCCGTGGGGCCGAGTACGCAGAGGGAAGCGCAACTAGGTTTCCGCGGGAAGGCAGCAAGCAGAGTTGGCAGAGGTGCCACGTTCCAGGCAAGGCAAAGAGTCTCGAACCAAGTTTCCCGCCTGCTGGCTCTTATATCATGCCGCAAGCATTGTTGGAAAGGGCAGCACGAGTCCGCAGATTGTGAAAGGCAAAAAGATGAGTCCTCCGCGGACCGTCGTGTGGGATACTTCGTCTTATTTGTACATGGCAATAGTGGGTAGGAGAGCTTGCAGGGCGGAGAAGGAGGAGGTGACGGCGTTGTGCCCGTCTCCGGCGATGCTTTTACCACAAGACTAGCGTTACAAGCCCCGGAGCCAGGTCCTGTTTCGAGTGGCGTTCTGGATTGAACAAATAAGGTACCTTGTGAATGTATATCTAGGTACCTTACGTAACAGAGCCGCGCTGAAGCGGTCTTGTGTCCGTCTCCGATAAGATTTGCGCCACAGCTTGCAAAACAGGCTTTGAACAGAGCCTATATGTCTCTCGAGCTTTACCTGCCCTCGTGTCGTGCTGACTCGCCTCGTGCTCTCACTGATGCCGTTTGCGGTCACCTGCCCAGCATTGGAGACGGTTCGTCGGAGTCGTTCGGCTTGGGATCTTGCGGTACGGTCCACGTGGAGAGAAGCCGTCACTCATCGTGCATGTGGCGCAGAGCCTGCAGCAGTGCAGCCGCATCGCGGACTGCGAGTAGTGAGACGCTTGACGAATCGCCGAAGGGCCTACCCTTTGCTACTGCCGGTAATTGGCGTTGTCGCCTCGAATGGGTTCAATCTTGCGCCATTTCGACTTAGTCTTCGCACCACGCTCGGCACTACGAGAGTGGTGGGTGTTCATGCAGTGCCGGGCGGCGAACACATGGCGATGGCTCGGACCGAAGCCATCAGATCTGCACCTTCATTCCTTGCGATATCGCGCAAGGTTGGAACGATCTCCGGTAGTGCCTGTGTTGTACATCTCACTTTCTACAAGGCTGGCCGAGCTCTCAGGTTCTGAATGTAGCGGGCCGGCCTGGGAGAAGACAGGAATACGCATAGGGCGTTTGACTCAGTTCTGTGAGGACCCGCCAAGCCGAGCATCAATGGGAATTCGATTCTCCTCAGTTGTCGGCATGATCAAGCGCCTTTCAAGCCCTACTATTCAAGAAGGAGCTTGAGGCCTTGAAGCTTGGCTGGTCCGGTAAATGTCCCAGAAAGTTGTTAATACCTTCCACAGGCCATCCGGCAGAACAGCCTGCATTGAGGCATGAAAAGCCTGCCGTAAGTGGCCGCTGTAGAGTCTACATCTTACGTTATTACCTTATGCGTCTTGTAGACTTCGTAGAAAGATCGACACAGCCCGGCGTTTGGCATTTTTAGCATCCATAGCAGCGTCTCCAGTGTCCTTGCTTGGCTGCCTGAAATGCCCAGTCATTTCGTCGGTATGGCTGAGCACTGCGAGAACGGGTGCGACTGCGCGTGGAGTCGAGCCAGGTGGCAAAAGCTGTATCATTTAGATGGGCGTCTTATAGATAGGACGAAGATCGACAGTGTGACTTCTCACACGCCCTTTTACCCGCTGCTTATGCACTTTGTGCCATCTCCGACAGTCCGACTGCTCTGAGTTGATTTTCTGTGATTGAGACGCGTTTGTGCTGTACGCGTCGTCGCTATCATGGTTAAGGTAGTAGAGGCTTGCAAGCTCGAAGGCTGTCTTGTTTGGCGCCATGCCGGGCTGCGCTGCGTGGTGCTCGATGAGGCTTTGCATTGACTGTTGGGTACACGTATGTGCTGCTGCCCAGACTGCGCATCATGATTGTCACATAGCACACATGGTGCGATGTCTCTAGGAAGAAGTGAAGTCGTGGTGGAACTTCGGGCTTTTCAATCCGAGGTCCATAGGCTGATGATGCCTGAGGCGACAGTCAGAACTGCCGTCCCGACCCGCCCCGCCCCCTCATGGTCAGACGGCAGGGGTCCCAGCCCGTGCAACCCTAAACTTGGAAGGTCCTCGAGAGAAGGCGTGGAAGGGAAGGGCTGGCTCGTGATGCTTGCTGCTAGACGCCGCGAGTTATTCCTGGCGCTCCCTGTACACACTACCGCACACGGCGAACATTTGCCCTTTCCAACTGACACTTCACACGCATCCCGAGTCTTGGGCACCCTCTCGGCAGCTCATGTTGAGTAGCCATCGATCAAGGAGTGCCGGCGCATAGCTCCAACAACACACTCGTTTCAGCCGCGTCCCCTCCGAGACTCCGAGCACCTTGGGAACAGCCTTCTTCATCCAGCACATTATCGTCCCTTTGATTGGCCTCCGCTCAGCGACCGCGCTGGAACTCACGCCAGTATGGCCTCATTCGCCAACTCGTTCTGGTCGGCCGACTACGCTGCAGGTAGGACGGCTACGCATAGCTGGGCGCAACAAGGGGCATTCACTGACAAAAGTAGGCCTCGGCGTGCTCTTCGGAAAGCTGCAGCAGGGTGTGCAAGAGAATGAGCAGCTTCTTACCATGGCGCGTATGCGCGCAGAAGCAGAAGATATGTATGGGCAGAAGCTAGGTGATATCGACTCTGCCACAAGGCGGATTGACGGAGGCTTCCAGCGAGACGATGGCGCGAGTGTCAAGAAGGTGAGGATATGCATATGCTCTTACATTGCTGTCTGTGGCTAATGTCCACAGGCATATGACGGCGTGAAGGAGAAGATGGGCGAGGCAGCCGCAAGCCACCGCAAGATAGCTTCCAACATTCGGGAGCTGGTGGTCAACCCATTTGGCAGGTGGTGCGACCAGCATGCTGCACGGGTACAGAACAGTCAGGATGATCTCCAAGGCCGGATCAAGGGCTACGATAGGCAATCAGAGACAGTACGGCAGTACAGAAGTGCCTACTTCAACAAGTGCAGAAGAGTAGAAGATCTGGACGAAGAGGAGAAGCTCGCATTCCAGGATCCGGCCTCAGCAGCCGCATCTGGCTCTCCGAAGCCGTCCGTACAGAGTGTGCCGAGCATCAAAGTCGACGAGGACGACGAGCCCGAACCTGTGGAGATAGGCGACGACGTCTATCAGCCCGAGCAAGTCAAGAAGATTCTCACGCACATTCTCGAAAATGTCAGGCTGGGTGAGGCAAAAGTTCCAATCTTGGGCACATACCAAAACGTCACGAGTGGAGCCGACATCACGGAGTATATTCAGAGGCATCTGGGAGGCACGTCGATATCGTATGCGGAACGAATAGGACAGGATCTTATCAGCAACGGGTTTCTAAGGCTGATTGGGAACATGGGCAACACATTTGCCAATAGTAGTAAGATGAACTACCAGTGGCGACCGAAGGTGTTTCAGCTTACCGGCATCCCGGAAAAGAGATTCCCGCTGCTAGGGAGATCTTCAACAATAGCGTCTGCTGGCTCGGATGCAGGAAGTAATCCGGACACACCCATGGACCGCATGGGAAATTACCTAGGAGGCTGGAACCCCTTGCATAATGCGCATCCGAACGAAACGCCCGCAGAGAAGCTGAGAAGAGAAGCCCGAGAAGCGGATGAAAGGTACAAAGCTGCTGTTCGCAAGCTTGATGGACTGCGATGCAATCTGGAACAGGCGATGATCGATCATGCGAAGTTCATGGAGCGCTGTGAGCTGGATCGCTTAAAAGCAGTCAAAAGCGTCATCCTGGACTTCAGCGGCGCCATCAGTAACGTGATTCCGAGTCTTCAGAGTACAGTGGACAACATGATGCTTTTCCAGGAGACGGTGCAGCCGCTCGGCGACTTGAGGTACCTTTTGGAGAACTACCGCACCGGGAGTTACACGCCTAAGGTTACGATATATGAGAATTATTACAACAAGGTTGAGGAGCAGACTTTCGGGGTGGACATAGAGGCACGAGCGAGAAGCGACCGGAAGCGTGTCCCTCTCATAGTGACCACCATTCTCACGTTCTTGGACTCGCATTATCCCGACCTTGAAGGGGATGAAGCGCGGCGCAGCATCTGGGTAGTCGACGTTCCACTGGCGGCAACACACCACCTACGAAACCAGATCAACACCGGTAGAGCTATTCCAATGGAGCTGCTCGAGAAATATGAGGCTCCTATTGTGGCGGCGGTGCTGAAGCTGTATCTGCTCGAGCTACCGGACAGTCTAGTCAGTGCGCACGTGTACGAGATCGTCAAGACCATATACACGAGTACCGCACAGACTGCATCGGAAAGCGCCAGGACTCAGGTCATCCAAACGACTCTGGGTCAGTTGAGGCTAGCTAACATCGCCACGCTCGATGCAATCATTACGCACTTCACTCGCCTCATCGAGCTCACGAGCGCGGACGAAGCATACGTGACGCAGCTGGCAACGACAATGGCACCAGCGATTCTCCGACCAAAGCAGGAATCTGGATTGAGCATGACGGAAAAGTACAACGTGCGGCTTCTCAAGGACCTCTTCTCTCACAAGGATGCCATTTTCGGCGAATTGAAACGGCAGTCGAGCTTGACGCACACGAACTCTGGAGCTACACGCACGGCTCGGGCTATTAGCACGGACGAGTCGAGGAGAAGGGAACATGAACTCGAGAGGCAGCGCGCAATAGCTGCCGCTACGCAAGCACAGGCATCTACCGGCAGCGTCAGGAGTAGGCAGCCTTCCCCAGCACCTGGAGCTCGAACGCCACTAGCGGACAGCAGCTCGCACAAGCGAGACAGAAGCCGAGGTCCGGAAACAAGGTTTCCGATCAATACCGGTGGTACGCAGGCAGCGAATGACAAGAAAGTCATGTCGCCAACCTCGACAGCATCGTCCAGTAATCGCGACAGTCTCGGCGTCCCTCACAGCCCGTCGTCAGCTCGAGTGCAGCCGAACACGGCATCGACGTCCCCGCCCCAGGCACCCTCCTCTTCCTCTTCGCAAGAAGCCCCCGCGAGGACGAACGGGTCTATACACCAGCCACCGCCCGCCGAAGACGAGTCTGAGCCGGAGAACAAGCGCGGATCTGGCTCGGTCAAGGACTCGAGCCATTACTACAACAGCAGCATCGACTCCGGCAATCCTTCAGCGAGCACGGCACATACCTCCGTCGATTCGGCCATCAAAGCAGCCTCGAAGTACAAAGTCTCCAACTCAGACGACCCAGAGACGCCTTCCTCCCCCGTGAGTAGTGTCAAAGACGCCGATGGCACGCCTACTAAACGCGATAGCGCGACTCGCCGGCCTCCTCGAAAGGGTACCGGAGGCCTGCAGAGGCAGAGCTTAATGAGCGGCAAACGCGGCAGCGTGGATTCTGGAGAGTACGCTGAATCGCCGGTGGACGCCGAACAGGAAAAGCAGAGCAAAGGTGTGCAGCTAGAGGACAAGCCCATGGACTTTGATTAGGAATGGGGTTCGTATCTGGGCTGGAAGCCTCCTTTGGAATATTCGCCAGAGCGGTAAGGGGAAAAGTGGGGCCGGCGCGGGCGGGCGTTTGACGGGGCAAATGTTACTGCGCTGGAATCGTGCAGGCAGTGGGGTGGGGCAGCATGGGTCTATGTTCGCAGAATCATGCACGCGGCGGGTGTATGTTTGTACAGAGTATGCAATAAACCTAGGGTACACGGAAGACAATACGTGTAAGCTGGCTGACCATAACCTTCGGATGGAGGAACTCGAGTGACTTTGTGAATTAGTATTTTGCGACACAATCAAAGTCTTTCCGAGCCTTCCTTCTGTGCCATTGAGACGGTAAATGTCATACCACGCACACCTGGGCAGATCAAACGTATGGAGTAGATGTAGTCGGCCGCCGGGGGTGCCACAGATCTTATCGTTTGCGGATCTTGCCGTCCGCTGTGGCGCAGTCCTCCGCAAACTCAACACCATCTTGAATTTCTGAGCCGGGACAGAAAAGTTCGAGCTCACCCGGCGTCACTTACGCCAGCCATTATGTCTTCTTTCTTCACGCTGCCGGCTTCGCAGAAGAAGCGGAAGCGAGAGCCGCCTTCAGCAGGGGCAGGGGCAAAACGTGCGGGCCCTGTCAAGAGAAAAGAAGAGAGAGACGAATCGATTTCCGGCAGCGACATCTCGGACGATGATGTGCCAGCGGCTAGGAAGGAGCAGTACGAGAGCTCTGAGGACGAGGATGAAGACGAAACATTGGAGGGTGAGGATCCGGCGGCGAAGCGCGTGAGGTTGGCCGAGCAGTATCTGGCCAATACGCAGAAGGAGGTGCTGGATGATGTGGGCTTTGACGCCGCCGATGTGGACGCAGAGAATTTACGAAGGCGCATGGGCGAGAGGTTGAAGGAAGATACGGCTGAGAGTAGAGGGAAGCTTTACCGTTGGATTGCGGACGGGTTGGACTGGAGTCGGGCGGAGAGGAAAGTCACGAGGGTTGAGGGCAAGAGCGTGACGGCTGTTGCGGTGCAAGGGCAATTTGTCTATACTGCCGGCAAGGATAGGGCGGTCAGCAGATGGGAAATACCATCGGGTCAGCCGCCCACGAAGGACGGCAAGCAGGTCGGAAGAGCGAGCAAGAAGCCAAAGCGGGTTGCGCACAGCGCAGGAAGCCGACGGGAGAAGAGTAACAGGGACTATCAGCAGCATACTGGAGCGATTCTGTGCATTGCTGCGTCACCGGACGGTAGGTTCGTGGCAACGGGAGGCACGGACAAGAAGATGATTGTGTGGGATGCGCCAACGCTCAAGCCGCTTCGTGTCTTTACGCAGCATCGAGACACTGTCACGAGCTTGGCTTTCCGGAGAGGCTCGAACCAGCTCTTCAGTGCCAGCAGAGACCGCACAGTCAAGATATGGTCCCTGGACGAACTTGCTTACATTGAAACGCTATTTGGGCATCAGGATGAAGTTGTCGATGTCAGCGCGTTGGCGCAAGAGAAATGCGTAACTGTCGGCGCGAGAGACCGTACGGCAAGACTGTGGAAAGTCGTTGAAGAAAGCCAGCTCGTCTTTCGCGGCGGCGGTGCACCTTCCAAACCGAAGCGTGACCGTGCAGCCAAAGGAACAGCAGAGCCTGATCTCCCTGAAGCGAAACCACATAACGAAGGCTCCATGGACAGAGTCGCGTGCATCGACGACGAGACCTTCATCACTGGCTCCGATAACGGCTCGCTTTCGCTCTGGAACATCCACAAGAAGAAGCCCGTCTTCACTTACGCGCTCGCACACGGGCTGGAAGCGCCCTTGCCGCTGGAACTCGTATCGGCCGAGGAACATCCCGACGAAGCCGTGCGCGGAGAGCCGCAGCCGCGATGGATCACGGCGCTGCGAGCGATCCCTTTTTCCGACACTTTCGTCACCGGAAGCTGGGACGGATGCGTGCGCGCGTGGCGTATCAGCGAGGACAAAAGGCGAATTGAAGCGCTGGGCCCTGTTGGACAGGAGGTGGAGGATGTCACGGCGCTGCTGGAGCAGGAAGGGATCCCGGCCTCTTCGCTGGTCAATGGCGCTTTGCAGGCTATGCAGGTAGGGGCGCAGTCTGAGGCTGGCGTGGCGCATGGCGTTATTAATGATTTGGCGATTGTGGACGTGGGTGAAAGGGGTGAGGAGGGCGTGCTGGTTGCCGCGGCGGTGGGGACGGAGCATAGGCTTGGACGGTGGAGTGAGATGTCTGAGGCGAAGAATAGGCTGATGTTGTTTGAGGTGCCGCGGAAGGTAGCTGGTGCTGAGTTGGGAGAGGACGGGGATGAGGGTGTCAATGGGGTTGCAGAGACGAATGGGGTCGTGGGTGAGGAGGACTTTGCCGGTTTCGACTAAATAACGTCGTAGGTTAGCAACGCAAGGTGCACAGAGAAGTCTGCTCAATCGGTAATGTGTCGCAAATCAAATTTTCTGTGGCAGAAGCTTCACCACGACAATATCCCGCGACAGCAGAAAGTTTCGTATGATTTGAAGCACGTAGGTGATATGGCGCCTAAGCTCGCACGACATCGAAATGGTTCACATGATGCTCTGTTCATTATACAGTCTAGTGGCTCGGTCGAGAGCAGCCCATGCTTTGCACAGATGTATTGCGCTTGTGACAAGCTAGACTTGTATGTACAGGGCCTCTAAGTATTGTGAGGCTGGTTATGGATTCGCAACGCCGCTCTCGCGACAGCCCTAAGAGCGGAGCAGACAGCTTCTCTTCGGACAGACATGACGTCCGTTGGCTTTGTCCTCGCTGGCAGTCGTGCTACTCTGGCGAGAGTCGTCGCAAAATTCCTTGCAACGAGGGTAGATGCTGCGCTCTTGTGCAAGGCACTAGCAGAATTGGCCTCTTTTGACATTTGGAGGGTCCTCGATCGCGGCATCGCCATCGCGTGCCAATCTGTTTGAGGATCGCGCGGCATGATGATGTCTTGCTCTTCATGGTGGCCCATTCGTTCATATGGTCACCGGACCTTCAGTGTACACAGCCACTTCTAGCGCCGTCCTTACAAAAGCGTCGCCAGCTTTACAGACCTACTTCGTGACTCCCTCGCTTGCCAATCTCTCACCATAACAGCAGCCGACGTCTACGCAGTACTCGTCGGCGCCCGCTCATGCACCCATGCATGCCTCATCCCAGGATCAAACAGCTCCGCCGTCCCCTTGCCCTCCTTCCCACTCGGATACTTCTTCCAGCCCCTTCCATGCCCACGCTCCCGCCATAAATTGATCATATCCGGCATGCTCTCCATCGCTTTCCGGCGCGTCTCCAGTCGCGTCTTGAGCGTGCGCTCCCAGTACTTGCCTTTCACACGCTGGCCTTCGCCGGTGCCTTTGACGCGCAGGCCGTGCTCGATGCGCTTCTGGGCTTTGAGTTCGGGATGTTTGGGTGAAGGCGGCATTAAAGGCAGGACGTTGTGAGTCTGGGCGAGCTTGAAGAGGTCGGCTTGGCGGCGTAGGGAGTAGTGGGGGGGATGCCAGTTGCCGGTGCTTGGGTTTTTGAAGGCGAGGAAAGGGTTCTTCTTCCAGCCGACGTCGGCGTTGTTGCTTGTGGCTGTTGAGGTGGGGAGAGGGACCTCGTATGTGGAGGCGCCGGCATTGGGGTCGGACGAGGAGGTGTTCTCGGCGATGGTGATGGTTTCTGAAGGGGGTGCGGCGGCGGAGGAGGTTGCGGCGGAGAGCTGGGGAGGTGGAAAGCGCTTGAAGAAGTGGAGAAGGCGCGGGGGTAGTGACTGCGCGAGTGTGATATGTTGAGGGGTCGCCATGGCTGCGCGAGGTGTCCAGTTGGTCCTTAGTCGTCCTGGTGTGTCAATGCTATCGTCCCTGATGATCATCTCGAGGTGTGCGAGCGGATGTCTGCCTCAGGCATGAACAAGAGTGTTCCCGTTCCGAACGCCGACCTGGAGCTCTGACCTCTGCCTTGGGCGCGTCAAGTGTGTGCGCCTACAGCTGGACAGAGACCACGACCACCGCCTATACTGAGATACTCATACTCTCACCCACCACCACCACCACCACCACCACCACCCACTCGCAGCCATGTCGGACCCCTTCTCCATCAGTACGTCCTCATCGAATCAAGTACGACATCCATGGAACCTCACTAACCAACACTGAACAGATGGCGGCGCCTGCGTGGCCATGGTCGGCAAGGACTGCGTTGCCATCGCCTGCGATCTCCGCCTGGGTCTGCAATCCCTCACCGTCTCCAACAACTTCCCCAAGATCTTCCCCTACGGCTCCTCCGTCTACCTCGGCCTCACCGGCCTCGCTACCGACGTCTCCTCCGTCTCAGAGCTGTTCCGATACAAGGTCAACATGTACCGATTGCGCGAGGAGCGGGATATTGCGCCGCAGACGTTTGCGAATCTGGTCAGCTCTAGTTTGTACGAGCGGCGGTTTGGCCCGTGGTTCATTAGCCCTGTGGTGGCGGGCATCAACCACACCACCGGGAAGCCCTTCATATGCGGGTATGTCAGATGATCCCTTCATGCTTCCCCCAAGTTGCAGGCTTGGTATCTGATACTGATGCGTGACACTATAGCTTCGACAGCATAGGCTGCATCGACTTTGCCAAGGACTTCATCGTTGCCGGCACCGCCTCTGACCAGCTCTTCGGTACCTGCGAAGGCCTGTGGGAACCCGATCTTGAGCCAGAGGACCTTTTCGAGACCATCTCACAAGCCTTGCTCAATGCCGTCGACCGCGACGCATTATCAGGTTGGGGCGCGCACGTGTACATTATCGAGAAGGATAAGGTGACCAAGAGACTGCTCAAGGGCCGACAAGATTAAGCGCAGGCATTACGAGGAAGGATGGAAAGCAAAATCACGTACGTACCATGCTTGTCGTGAGGCAGCGGGTATGAAGGAGGTTTGTATGATAGGTGCCCATATGAGCAGCATGGCGTGGCGTTCAAGGCGCGAGGATAGCCCCCACGACGGGCTTGAGGATAGTTTTGAGGCGAATGACATGCATGTTCCATCTCAGGCTTGGAACGCTGCTAAATAGAAAATTCGCCATGCATGCGATGATGCTGCTGGAGAAAAGTTCAACAGATCAGGTAGCTCCACCGCACGGCCGATTCTTAGTAACACGCCAGGCGACACACCGAACGCCCCTGCAGCGCCATCCCGCCGGAAGCAGGCATGTCTGACACATTTGGAGGCTAGCCGTGAGTACATAAGACGTCGCTCGCCATCTGAGCGTCACTGGTTGTCTCCCTGATCCTCACGTCGCGGTTCACGTCTCTTCACGCTCCTTTGCTTTCTTTGCCTCCCTCCTCTCTGACCCTGAGCACCGAACACGGTCACAGCCATGGCAGATCGCTTCGCCAGCCGAGCCGGAACAAACGCAGCTTTCCTCGTCGAGATTCTGCGTTGGCCTGCCTCAAGTCAACTGTGAATCCTTCCATCCTCCAGAAGGTCATGTTCGGATACCTAACGCATGGCATGGCTTTTCCGACGGACCCTCTCGACCTCCGCCGGCCGTTGATACAATCTCTGTCATCCTTGCGGCCTTCCAGACACATTTCCTGGCTCCTGGTGAATGCTCTGAAAGCTGCAATGCGTGATCCCGCACGATAGCGGAGTGCTTCGACTTGTAGCGTTTCCCGGGTCTCGCGTTATCCAATCTCATGACAGAACGACGTAATCAGTATAACGCGATACCTGCTCAGTATACCCTCACATCGATTGTTAAGTGAGTATCGTGCGTGCATACTCGGTGTACCACAGTCAATGAAGAGTATTCCAGATCAATCATATTTCAGGGAAGATATTCACAATATATCTCTGCTACTTCCGAACAGATTACCTCTCATTCGTGCTTTCCGTTCTAAAAAGCCTTTGTCGACAAAGTGCAACGATTCTTTTCAAGCCGGCTGCTGGACATACTAGTCTAACTACTTAGATCTCGATGATGTACGCGATTGTAGCCTGCGACTTTGAGGATCTGTAGCCTGCCCTCGGATTGTGAGCCTGCTTGAGACTGCCTCGCGCAAGTGGGCCAGAGAAAATCGCGGTGTTAATGAGATGGACAATGCTCATATCGTGGTGGCAGATCGTACGAACATCCAACTCATCGTGACACGTGTAACGAACTTTGAGTGAAGAAGTCGTCGCTTCGTAATACACCTCGACCGGTAGCTGCGTCGCCAGCGACCTCAGACATTCGCCGCCAGGCAAACCCAAGCTTCCGCAGCACATGAAGAGGTACTGTCTATGAGAACCACGACTTGCTCTGTTTCCGCTTTGCCTCCTTCATCTCGTCCATCTACACCAGGTACACAAAAGTCAGCATTTCGAGCCGCGCTTCACCTTCACACGGCTAGTAACGGTCGTTCGTCCGAGAGACTAGGTACTTACCCACGCCTGCTTGCAGTCCCTGTAGGCTTGAAAGAAGTCCGAGCACATCTGGCGGTCGCCGCCATTGCGTCGGAGACATCGTAGGCTCTTGTCGGCCGTCTCTTGACAAGGGTCAAAGTACTCGCTGTGCCGTTTGCTGTAGGCTCAGGGAGTTAGCCGTGGCATGATATGGCTGGATGGATGGATGGATGGCAAGGCAGCGTACTTACTTCTGGAAGCGAGCGCCGCCTTTCTTCCATTCCGCACTCCCTTCAGTACCGGTCTCCTCCGAACCCGACATCAGCACCGCGGCGATCACGCAGAGGTCAACTTATTGCTGGCAGTAGTGATGATCGATGGTCTGTCGTCCGAGTATGCGCCACAGTTGGGAGGCGTCTGTGCTCCATGCGTGCCTTTAGCCTTTGCCGATCTTCGGAGACATGAGGTAAGGCGTAGCTTTCTCCCAGACCGTCCACCTGCAACTTTCATAAATACTACACGCGACTCGTGACGAGATGAGGACAACGTGATGATACGAGCGGTCTTGAGCAGGGTCAAGACTCTGGTCATATCGCCATCCAAACTCAAGCGTTATCATGACTTCAAGAAGCGGTGAGGTCCGATTGCCAACGAAGCACTCGATGTGCCGTCTCGTTGATAGGCCGCCTGTCACATTCACACCCGACACCCTGTCGACATGAGGTTCAGCGATCACATCTGAGGACAGTGATATGTTCGCGAACGAGAAATCACTGACTACCTTACCTTATGAGCAGACATGTGGAGGCGAAGGGGGAGAGTAGTGCTGACCACTGCTAAGGTAAGGTACCTAAGGTGCCTAAGCTTTCCCATGCAGGGTTCTGGGCCACGAAGCTGCTGAACGGTACTTCCGAATCCAGGCATTGAATCCATCGCCGCACTCGCCAATGATCCTCCCTTGCGCCCTCCAGTCTTTTTGCCCGATGATGCGCTGCGTAATAGCCGCTTTGGCTGGTCGCGGATCACGCCTGTTGCGGCCACCCGTGACAGGAACCCGCTGCTGGCATGCAACCTGGAAGTCTGAAGACATCTTGTACAACACTAAGGTACTTACCTACAACAAGAACTTCGCGTGACTGCCGCTTCACGAGCGGAAACGTAAGAATCGCGATGTGGCGTAACAATTTCCTCTCCCAAATGGCTACCTTACCACGCCAGCCCACGTGGAGATCTCCCTTCTCGCCCCTCTTGAGACGGTAAGGTGACGATGACGACTTCTACGGAGTGTCCGTTACTGCGGAATGCCCGCTTCCCATGCCTGATTCAGTCATGAGTTCCAAAACGACGAGGGCGGTCCTCGCAAGCCTCCAGCTTTTTGCTCCACAACAACGACTGGAAAGCCGACAGTGTGGTCTCGCTCTGATCCCGACCCCGATCCTGGAGCCGCTCTTGGAAAGAGAGGTAAGAAAGATAATGCCGGACTCATGCGCTCCAATCAAAGAAGCCGCGTTGGGCTCATCTTGATAAGGGACCATGGGTGAGGATACCTTAGGATTGTGGGTTGCGCCTCTTGCGAGACGTGCCGATTGATTGTCATGATTGCAAAGCCACCAGCGATGAACGATATTACCTCCCTTTCTACTGCTGCGATCCGGGCAGCCTGGCTCCCCAGGTTGAGTTGCTATCGCGTCGGCATTATTGGGGAAGGGCGGTAGGTGCATCATCCTAGTGGTATGCCACCATCGCGATGCGAGAGACGATGCTAGAGTCTCGTGTCCAGACACCCAGAACGGTATTGACTTCTCTGGCTGTGTGGATGGTGGTCCAGCTCTACTATACTTAAGTCACCCGTTAGGTGCATTGCACAGTCATTGTCGCCATTCCCCCAAGCATATTGTACTGTGTTGCATCCATCATCGTTTATCGAACGGCTTCACTTATCCTACTGCTGTCGCACCTGCTTGTCTTGACCTACGCTTGCGCATACAAACGGGTAAGTCCAACGCACCTGATCACACATCTGATCATGTCTATTGTCCATCACCTGCCTGGCCGACACTTGATATATTTTCACGAGTCCTTTTTGCATCACCGCCTCGTCACCCGACTAACGTTCTCTACAAGGCAAATCAAAGGCCTAGCCTTGGGAGTCGTCGTCGTCAACAATGGCGACCGCAGCAGTAGCGTTCCACGCCCCTACGCCGGCGGCCGCCACCACGACGACCGCCGCCGCACCAACCTTCAAACCTATCATCAAGGATGCCGCTGCCGCAACGAAACGCAAACTCCAAACCGAGGATTTCGATCCGAACCAGCACCTGGCCTACAAGCAACCGGAGAGCATCCTCATGATGGAAGATATCGGCTACTCCAAGGACACCGGCGTCTCGCCCGTCGCCGTCTCCCAGCCTTTCAAGCTCTTCTCGGACGAGTGCGTGCAGAAGTTCCGTGATGAGGTGCTGGGGGAGGAGGCATTGAAGAATTGTACTTATAAGAGTAATCTTGCGGCTTGTCAAGTGCGGGGGTATGCTCCCAAGTAAGTAAGATGTTCGTTTTGCTCTTGTTTGCAATTGCTTTTTCTTCTGTAGCGTTGCTGGAACAGGAATACTTGACTGACGGCTTTTCAGGTACGCGCCTTTCATCTACGACGCCTGGCAGAGTCCCGAGACTCTGTCTATCATCTCAAAGATTGCTGGTATCGATCTAGTGCCTGTTATGAACTTTGAGATTGGCCATGTCAACATCTCGGTCAAGTCGCAGGAGCAGGCGTCGGATGAGAGGGCCGTCGTGGAGCGAGAGAGGCAGTCTTATGCTGAAGATGAGGGAATTGCGGGTTGCCCTTGGGAAGACGACAAGCCGGTTGTGGGATGGCATAACGATAGCTACCCCTTTGTTTGCGTGACGATGCTGAGCGATTGCACGGATATGGTCGGTGGCGAGACGGCGTTGAGGAAGCCGGATGGCGAGATCTTGAAGGTCCGGGGCCCGCAAATGGTACGTTCTCCCCCTGCATGGTCTTAGCTCTGGAAAGCCTAATACTGATCACACTCTCACAGGGCTGCGCCGTCGTCATGCAAGGCCGCTACATCACGCACCAGGCCCTCCGGGCCCTCGGAGCCCAAGAACGCATCACCATGGTCACATCCTTCCGACCCCGCTCCCCCTTCCTCCCCGACGACAGCGTCCTAACCACCACCCGCGGGATCTCCGACCTCTCGCAACTCTACTACGAGTTCAGCCGCTACCGGCTCGAGATGCTCGAGGAGCGGATCCGCGTGCAGCTGAAGCAGATCCGCGAGGCGCATGCGGCGGGTAAGAAGACGGATACCAAGGGGATCAAGAGATTTTTGGAGGAGCAGGAGGGGTTTTTGAGGCATACGAATCGTGAGATGGTGCCTGAGGAGGCTGTTGTGGTAGGGGAGGCGCCGGAGATGGATATTCCGGATGAAAAGTTGCTGTCGCCGACGCCGCCGGACGAGGAGGGGCAGAAGGCGGCGAAGAGGGCGAAGGTTGAGTAGGTGATGCTGTCTTCGACGACGATGACTTGGGCGGCTTTGCAGTGGGGTTCAGGACGTAATGGCAAGGGGTCGGATTACGATTTCGGCTGTCGGCTGGTGGCTGGTGGTGCTGTCTGTGATGTTCTGTGTCAGGGAAGAAGCTCCGTAGTGAGACTTGGGACCACTGGTCGTCGTTGTGGGTTGTGTTTTAGCGACTCTTCTGATAACGATGTAAATGATGGATGCAACAATGCCGAATTCTTGATCTCTTGTACACCTCACTGTTTGTTTTGCTAGCGCGTGTCTTGCCGTTGAGAGCTGCGTTTTAATGACGTACTCAATGGGTTTCCAGGTTGTGTCTTTTGTGCTCACGTCTACTTGCCAGCATATACATTGCTCGAATCTGCGCGTTTGTCGCTTTAGTGATGGTGTCATGGATAAGTCTGGTGTCTGCTCTAGCAAATCCAACGCACGCTATAACGCTGTGTTCCTGGCTATATTGGTACGTGAAGAAAGAAGTAAGGGGTTGCCGGCCTTGTACCTAGTGTTCATATAACAGTTGAATGGGAGTAAGAAGAGACGGAAGGCCGCAGCGGGCCCCACGTCCAGAGCACGTGATGTAACACTTGAGCGGGCGGAGCTGGCGGCCGCTAGCGCTCTTCGCGACTGAGAGCGCGACCGCGCGGATCCACGTCGTGCTTGATGAGGTAAGGTACCTAGGACTGGAAGGACTTTGAAGCACCCACTCACCTCACTCACCCACATTCACCAACACGCACCCACATTCATGCACGTTAAAGCAATCCCGTTACCGATATCCGCAACAACGTACCCGAGCTGAGCGAGCCACAGCTGCAGCACGGTACACACAAAGCATACCTGATTGGCATTGCAAAGCCACCTGCAGCACACGGGAACCGGGCTGGAACAAATGCGATAAGATCGCTGCAGGCGCCAGCTCTTTCTTCACGGCGGCCGTGCTGTAAGCAACAAGGCAGCGAATCTCCCTCGCTGCATACACGACGCCCCTACGTCAATAGCGAGCGCAACAAGCTTCACCACGAGCATGGCTAGTACCGATGCCGACTTCGCCCACCTGGATGGCAACGCCCGCAAAAGACTTAAGATATCCCGCAACGGAGCCCGAGCCTCGCCAGTAGCACAGTCTTCCGCCATGGCGCCCTCCTCGAAATCAGCAGCAACAGCGGCCGGATCAGATAGGTGTGGGAGCTCTGGCCCCGCAGCACATGCGAAAGGTGGAACATGCCATCATGAAGTGGCCCTCAAGACCCTCCATGGGGACGTCAGCGCTATGCGAGATTTGGTCACGTGTCAGGTCTGCCACCGCTTCATGTACGAGCCCTACGCGCTGTCCTGCGGGCATACGTACTGCTACAGCTGCTTGTCGCAGTGGTTGGGTAGCAACAGGAAGAAGACGTGCCCCGACTGCCGCTGCGTGATTACGCAGCAGCCTACTCCCTCGTTCGTCATCCGCGAGCTGGTGCTGATCTTCCTAAGCCGCAACGAGTTACTGCCTGACGGCGAGACCTCGGATGAGCATCATGGCATGGCGCAAGAGGAGGCGCAGGTAGTAGCGGTCGACAAGGCGAACACGGATAGGATGACGGGTGGGCTGTTCAAGGGTATCTTCAAACATGGCGGTGGACATTATATGCCCATCTTCGATCCTGGCGATCGGGTGGAGAGGTGTCCTGAATGCCACTGGGAGGTCGAAGATGGGTACTGCAATCACTGCGGCCACCCTGTAGGCGACGGGTTCAGCGAATTTGACGATGAAGACAGCATCGAGACTATGTCGACGCATGAGGAAGTGGATCCCTATCTTGGGCTTGGGGCGCAAGATGACTTTGATGCGATAGATGGCTTTGAAAGCGAAGACGATATTGATCCTGAGGTGTTGAATGCCGCCTTCGGCCCGCAGACAGCGCGACATACTGCGCCTCGCTGGCATGGCCGGGACGGCGTTGCTTTCAGAAGGCACAATTCGGCGGTAGCTGGCTTGCGTCGCAGGATACCTTCCGCTCACCATTCTGACACTTCGAGTGATGACTCTTCTTCGGAGGATGACGAGGAGCATGATCCAGACATGGGTGGCTTCATTGACGACGATGGACCTGTCCCGGAAGGCGGCACGTACGACGATGAGTCCGACGACACCGAAGTGCAAGAAATCTCACGTCGCCCAGTCCGTCGGACTCCCCATGTCATCCTTTCAGACGATGACGACGCTGAGCAGCCTACAAGCGTAGGGGCCAACCTAGTAGAAAGTTCCGAATCCGAGGACGACGAGGATCAGGAGTCTGTACTTACGGGTAGTCAGCGCAACAAGCGTTCTAACGCCACTTGGAGGCAGCGGCCGGGTAACGCAATTGCCGTCTCGAGCGATGAGGACGACGCGTCAGAGAGTGGAGATGAAGACGACAGTGGCACGGCGGTCGATCGGTTGCATGGCGGTTTCTCGCCTGTAGAAAGCGCGTACGATGACAGAACCGACGACGGCGGTTCTGACTCACAAAGCCATTACACTGTCGAAGAGCATGGCTTCGGCTATCCGACCCGTCTCGTCTCATGGGGCGACGATGAACCTCCGCCTTCAGGGGATGACGGTAGCGGGGATGACTCGGATAACGGGTGGGGTTCGCAATCAACCACACTACGACCGGCAAGATACACGCTAACGCCTGCTTCAGCTACGAGGTCTGAACGATCCCCAATCGCGCCTGCCCGACCAACGATTCTGGGCCCAAACAACCGCCTAGAGCTTGGGATGCAGCGCCGCAGTCGCCACATGAACGCTGCACTTCTTCGACCGCCTCCCGTGGCACCTGTGGCCTCCCTCCGCCGTCCTAATGACACTCCAGCGTACCTGCACGCACGCAACGCCGGCCATGTTGGCCTACCGCACCCGTTCAACCTCGACAACACATTGGCCAGCATCAATGGCAATCTCAACCATTCTGATAATGGATCGACGTCGGATTCAGACGCCAGCGATAGCTCGTCCGCGGCAAGCGATGCTGAACTTCGAAGCGCCTTTATCGGTTCCGTCGGCCCTCACGCTGCTAGGGAGACGCCAGTGGCGAGAACAGGTGCGAATGCGGCCGGTAGTCACAGCAACGGCGGAGTCGCTTCTCACGCGAACCGTGACAGCGGTCGGTCTCTACGTGCCACTGCTACTAACCCGCGTGGAGGACGTAAGCGCGAAGCTGGAAGCCGCTTGACCGCTCAGGGCAGGCCGATGGCGAGGATGAGGAGAGGGAGGTAGGTCGTCCAAGCTTGCTTGATCAAGCCGTCTGGTGTGACGCAAGAACGACGGCTGCGTTCCCAGCTTCAGTGCAAAGCTGCAGCTCACAAACGGGGCGTGTAGCCTACCTGGCAGGGCGGCGAGGAAAAGCGCAGGTTACGGATGTAGCCAGGTATGCAGTCTAACAACAAAAAGAGTAAATCAAATTACCATTACAGCTGTGTCTTGCCACAAGCGCAGAACTTTTCCTCCTTGTTATCAACTTCTCCCATACTCTATGTCGGTGTTAAAGGAAACGAGAGAGACCAAAGACCACAGGTCCTCCAGATGTCCTTCACCCTGCATCTCACATTTCACCTTTTCAGAGCCCCATAAGCGCCGCAGCGCCCGGCTCGCTCGAAACGTAGATGGTCTCATGCTTGTCCGTGAACCCGTTGAAGCGCGTAGCAGAGCACTTGGTGTACGCGCCCATACCCTCAAAGTACAACCAGTCGCCCACATCGACCGTGTCCTTCGAAGTCCACTTTTCAGCAATGCAGTCGATGCCGTCGCAGGTGGGACCCCAAATGGAGTACTCAATCGCGCGGTTGCTGCTGTTAATCTTGCCCGTGTCCTCCTCCTCGGCCGAGGCGTAGCCAGAATCGGTGAGGGATTCTGTGGAGTAGTTGAAGCCGTCCTGCTTGCGGCCTGTCGAGAGGATCTGCGGGATCGGGTGCTGGTGGTCGAACATGATGCTTGAGAAGTTGCCGTAAACGCCGTCGTTCATGTACAGCATGTAGCTCGTAACGTCTAGGGCCTTATCCTCGACTGTGCGGCGCGCGATGACGTTGCAGGCTAGGGTGAAGGCGGAGCTGGTGTAGTAGCGCCCTGGCTCGGCGATGATGCGGATCTGGGGTGGGAAGTGTTCGTCGAGGGCGCCCGAGAGGACGGCGGCCATGTCTTCGAAGGTCTCGGAGATGAAGCCGCCGCCTACGTCGAGCGTGTGGAGCCTGAAGCCGAGCTCGGCGGCTTGGTCGAAGACGAGGCGGGCGTCGCTCACCGCCTTGAGGAAGGCGCTTGGGTCGGAGGCGCCGGAGCCAACGTGGAAAGCGACACCTGCGACGTTCAGGTCTAGCTTCTTCGCCAGCGCGAGCAGCTCGTAAGTATTGTCCATGCTCGCTCCGAACTTCTGGCTGAGCCTGCATAGACTAGCCGAGTCGTCGGTGAGGATGCGTAGATATAGCTCAGCGTGAGGCGCAATCTCTTTGACCTTGTAGAGCTCGTCGGTGTTGTCAAAGGTCATCTGCTTGACGTTCTGCTTGGCCGTGTACTTCAGGTAGCTCTTCGTCTTGCATGGTTGGGCGTAAATGATGCGGGACGGGTCAACACCCGTCTTCAAGACCTGTTCGATCTCCGCCTTGCTCGCACAGTCGAAGCCTGCGCCGAGCGCCGCCAGCAAGCGCACCACCATCGGGTCGGGGTTGCACTTGACCGCAAAGTGCGGCGTGACGCGCCCGAGATGCCTCTTCCACCGCATGTGCTGGCGGTACACATCTCCCATGTCCGCCACGAAGAACGCATCCTCCTCGCCCGCCTCGCAGTCGTGCGGGTCAATGGTCTGAATCTTCTTTTGGAGCGCCGCTCCAATCATCTCTTTCGCTACCTTCCCGCCATTGTGATCACGCGCTCCGCTTTCAAAGTCAGAGAAGGCTTGATTGTTGCTGTGATTGAATTTCACAGCATATTGATCTGGTGGGGTGTAGACGGCGCTAGGTGCCATAACCATCCGGGCTATGACGAATAACTTTCTTGTTCTGGGGTCTGCGGGAGTCGTATTAGGGTGGTTTGAAGGGCGCGTAGCCCAAGCGTACTTTCCCTAGGTAGCGAGTGCTCGCAGAGCCTTCCCCGGTCAAGGGAAGAACTCCAGAGAAGCTCTTATGCGGCAGCTGAGGGGTGTCGAGGGTGTCGGGGGAAGCGTTATTGTACGAGAACAACAAACGCTCGGGGTTCAGTGGCGAGTCCAAGGATGGGTGGTGGAGGGATGTCGTTGAGGATGTCACGGTGAGCCCGTCTCGGAACACCTTGTAGAACGATTCTGCGATAGGCCGAGGCCGTGATGATGTGTCTGCCTCGCTAGGCAAGAGGCAGCGCCGTTTGGTGTTGTGTAGCCGCGTCTGCTGGTCGCTGAGAGGCAGTCGTGTTAGGAAATGTGATGTGTGTCTAGGGAAGAGGGTGAAGGGAGGAGTGAAGAAACTGCAGCCGCTGCCTTTTTGATTAGGTACGCCCAGCCTGGAGTCGGTGTCCCTCTGCCGACCCTCAAGAAGGAAGGCTCAATCGTGCAGGCGGATCACGTGGGCGTTGGTAGGAGACTCACTGAATAGACCGTGGCTTCCAGGTGCTCACACAAGCTTCGGAAAGATGTTTTGGCGTTGGATGCGGCCTTGGACGCTGGATTTGCAACGTTTTCGACCCGAAGACGCGCTTCTCGAGTGCAGTGCGCCCATTTCTGACCTCGTCAATTCTGACAGGCGCTCGGACCACTACCCATCGTCACCGTTCGGGAGCGTTGCCACCTAGCCCACTGCCGCGGGACGATGTTGCATGCTGCGCGCTGCACGCTGCACTATCCAGCAAATAGGAGGTAACGAGCACGAAATGTGATCAGGGGCAGATACTATATACTCAGAGCGTCCGTCTCAAGAAAGGAAGAGCAGGCTACGATCCAATAGCACAACATCGCTCGTCAACACCACCCCCATGCCGCTCAACCAACCTGGAGCATTAACACTTCTAACGATCACGGAAGAGGCACGTGAGTCATGATCATGATGCTGTTTCTTGCGTGTCTGCAATTACTATACAGCAATCGTTCATTATGAAATAACTTTACGAGAGGTCGTGTCATGCTTTTGTCCAGCGATTGGCTTTCCCAAGATGCCGGTCTATTCCAAGCCATGTTGTTTCGTTATATATTACGATGCTAGTAGCACCTTAGCAGACCGTGATGTACGCGCCGAGCGGGCTCGGGTTGCTGTTGATTGTTAGCTTTTGTTTCCCTGAGGTATTAGACGATGTTGTGTAACTTACTAGTCCTGGAAGAGCTCAACGTCCAAACCACCGGTGCTCATGAACTCGAAGGATTGCCTGGCTCCGGCGTTGCACTCGTGGCTGGCAATAACGTAGCTGTTGCCAGGCTCGACGTTGGACACAGCGCCGATGCCCTCAACAGCGACATCGGGCACGGTGTTGTACGTGGTCGACTCGGTCGCCGGGCTCGAAAGCTCGTTGACAGTCACACCGCCCTGGCCGTTGAAAGTGTAGGCAGAAGTCTCCAAGTCCTCCTGCTTGGGGAAGAGGAAGACAAGGGAGCAAGTGTAGCCTGCGTAAGACTCAGGCAGGTCAAAGTTGAAGATGGTGCTCACGGACGGGCTGATCGTGGCGTTGTACTGGGTACCGTAGGCCTTGTCCTTGTTCTCCGAAGAGACGGGGAGGATCAGGTGGGGGTACTGGTACTCGCCGTTGAGGTTGGCTGGGCAGTCTGTGCCGATTGGGGCAGCAGGAGTGGTGGCGGAAGTAGCAGCTGGCGATGGCGAGGCGGTGCCGACAGCCGTGGTTGCCATAGGCATGGAAGACTCTTGCTTCTCGGAGCTGGAGAAAACAGACGAGACAGATGCCGCAGGGATGGTGGACGTCGCAAAGGCAGAGGAGTCGCTCGTGACCGGACACGCAGTGGCGCAGACATCCTCAGGGCACGAAGTGACTGTGATCATCGTCGTGGAACGAATGGTTTGCGTCCTGGGGCCAGTGGTCATTTCGTCGGAGGACGCGACTGGAGAGGCGGTGGACATAACCACAGCGCTGGAGCTAGCATCGCTGCCTTGCACAACACTGGCGGCCGATGTTGCAGCCGATGTTGCGGCCGATGTTGCGACGGCCGAGCCGGTACTTTGCGAGAAGGTGATACTGCTAGGCGAAGTCTGAGGACCCGGGGCGGCATTGCTGAGTGCAGCAGAAGAAGCGCCAGAGGCGGTCGTGGCCGGCGCAGTTGCGGAGGAGACCATGGTAGTCGGGGTGCTGGCAGCACTGGTAGCAGATGAAACCACAGCAGCGTTACTGGGGCAGGACAGGTCGTAAAGCGGGGCGCCGTTCAAGGTCGCAATGACGCCGAACGACGGCGATGGAGTGGTCGGCAGGGCATCCTGAAGAATGTACCACCAGACGTTAATGTTGCCAATAAGAGTGCAAGCAACGTCTGACCAGTAGATCTCGGCGTTGTCGGCGTTGGCTACCGCGTTGTTGAGCGTCTCGCCGCTGACGGGCCAGCCAGTCTCGGTGACCCAGACGGGCTTACCCATGGAAGCTGCAACAGTGTTGTCGTAGGCCTCGAAGAAGGTCGAGTTGGCAAACTCGATGCTGTTGTCGAGCGTGGTCTGGAAATAAGGGTAGGCATCCATACCCAGCCAGTCGCAAGCCTCAATCACTGCATTGTTGCTACCGTTGACCCAAGCCGTCCACGTGTCGACGTGGCCAACAGAAGCGCCAGAGGCAGCGGTACCGGAGATGGCGGCGCGAACCTGGTTGATGTAGCTGACAAGCTCCGAGGGGCTAGCACCGGCACCGCTGTCGTTCTCGATGCCGGTCGGGCTGACGCGGTAAAGGTCCTCAGAGCCGACGGAGATGCCAGCAATCAGGTCGGTGAATGCGGTGCCGTACTGCGAGATGGCGCTCTGGAGAGCAATGACTTCGTTGTCGAAGTTCGCCTGCCCCGCAGAACCCCAAAGACCAAGCAACAGGCTCGTTTGTGTGTCGATGGCCGCCGGGATGGCAGCAATGGGCGTGTTGGGAGTGCCACCCTGGATCATCGTGTACAGACGAGCACTCGTGAACTCGCCGCCGGTGCCGGCCAAGCTCTGTGCCTTGTTGAACTCCGCCTCGAAGTCAGACTGCTGCTTGATGCTGCCGTCTGTGAACGTGTTGCCATAGTTGAAACCGACGTATTGTGCAGATGCTGTAGCGACTGCGGCCGCCGTGGCGGCAAAGGTAGAGAAACGCATCTTGAAAACGACAAATACAAGCTCGTAGGAGAAGAGATGCTAGGAAACAATGGAATGCAAGGAAGGGAAACAGATTAATAGGAGACACGGGCTCAAATATGAACTCCTGATGGCAAATAAGACGAGTGATGTACGCCAATGTCGCGCTATGACTATAAGCCATCGGAAGGCACGGTGTCTTGTGCCTGCACCATCTCATAAGCCGCGTAGACATACGCTCGCTGTTGCTGCCGACTGGGTGGACGCGTCTAACTTTTTCAGACGGAAGCGCAGGGCTCCGCATTAGGAAAGTAAGAGTGGTGGAGGACGGTGGGATCTGGAGAAATAGCACGGGCGCCAGTCCGGATCGCGCATAGCGTGAGGTCGAAAATAGGAGATTTGAAGTCACACGCGCGACTCGACCAATCCAGAGGTCACAACGGCCGTCATCGACAGGTACGGCGAGCTTGCCACGCTCATGTTTGTTGAGCGTGCATGCGGGTTGGTTGTGGGCCGCGCCCTCATCGTTCAACATCTCGTGACTGCTCTGTTGCCTTGGTGATGATATTCCTGGCTGCGCAATAGCGTCAGTAATAGGAGCCGTGGTGGTTCTGATAATAGTGCTGTAGCCTGTCGGGTTTGTTGACAGTCACGTGGCTGCCCTTCCATATTCAATCACCTGCCATGTCGATTTGGCGATGCCGACAGGTGTCGCGCGCCATGATCAAGACGTCAAGTGGCGGTCCCGGCGATGCAGAGATCATCTCAAGGATACCTTATTGAAGGCTGATCAGACTCGTTCGTGCAGGTTTCGCGTCAGGTTGTTGATCGTCCCATCTTGTGGGGATCTGGGGTAAGACGGATAGTCCCGAGGCAGGATTGCACAAGAAGAAACGCATCTAACAGTGCCTGCACCTGCGTGGATTCAGGTCAGCAGGACATGTTTCCTGCGCGGTGTGCACTACGCACGTACCGATGATTTACCGTGACCTCGAAGACTGGAAATCACCCATCGGAGATCAAGCCGTACCTAGCGTGTCGCGAGCGTGAAGACGCAATCATTGCGCAGCCACGGGGGCTGTAGTGTCATCGACAGCAAGTGTCTGCCATGAGATGTCACCCGTGTCGAACAATTTCCTCAGATGCCTGATTACAACTACTACGAGGTGTTGAACCTAGCGCCACGGCCGCTCGACGAGACGCTCACAGCACAAGATGTCAAACACGCCTATCGACAAGCATTACTATCGCATCACCCGGATAAGGCCGGTCATGACACCGGTGTTCGCAACGGCCGAGACAAAGCCACGACCGTGGATCACATAACATTGGCTTACAAAACGCTGGTCGATGCTCAACTGCGCGCGGAGTATGATCGCGCCTTAGTGGTGAGCGAGGCAAAGGATCAGAAGCCGGATCGCGTCCATCAGACAGGTCTGGAAACGGTCGACCTTGATTCTCTTCAGTTCTCCGATGAATCCGAGACCTGGACAAGATCATGCCGCTGTGGCGATCCCAAGGGCTTCGTGGTGTCTGAACCTGAGCTTGAGAAATGCGCCGAGGAAGGAGAACTCACGCTTGGCTGTAGAGGCTGCAGTCTCTGGTTGAGGGTACTGTTCAGCGTCGAAGATTGAACCTTACAAGATTTGTCCTTGGCATCAGAGCTTACGGCATGTCTTCAGTCATCACTTGCTTACGTGCGAGCTGGGCATAAGCACATCAGGCCGCTGCAATTGCGATCTGATGAGTCAAACGCTGATGGTATGGTACGAGTTTGGCCTAGCCTTTAGCAGCAAGGAAGGGCGTCCCCTTCTCCCTGCCAAGACGTGCCCTTCCACGTGGTAGTGCCCATCTTGGGCGTCCTTGGAGGATTTTGCGAAGTTGGAGATGCCGGTCACGCTTCCACGAAATCACCGTCCACCAAGCCTCGTTGGCCAGAATCGCTAGCTTGTAGTTGCTTGAGTCTCTAGCAAGAGGCAGGAAGAGCGCTGGCGGCTCGCAAAGCGCGCCGTCATCATCGGTCGATGTAACGAATATCATTTAAAGGCTCGGGATTTTATACCAGCAGGCTATCTCCCCCAGGCCTGATGGTAAACTGGCATGGAATGAACGACGGCACTGGGTCGAGTCCCTGTTTTCGGGTAAAGATGAAATCTCTTGGTCGGGAGCTTTGTAGAGGGCGTCGCACTTCAGCGCCTTTTCTGGACTCACCTTCGCTACACGCACAGAATTAAGGTACCCCAAAGAGGAGTCTGCGCGCTCGCCAGCTTGAAGTTTTTCGGGAAAGGCATGCAGCACGCACGAGGGAATATCTGATGGAACGAGGTGTGAGCTCCTTGGTCTCATCCAACGCTCGACAGACGTAGGACGATGGCCAGGCCAATCATGTCTAAACAGAATCACAGCATTGAGAGTGACGCTCAAATAGGATACATAAACACACGCAGACGGGTCTCAACAATAGGGTTATTAAGGAGATGCGACGCATATCAGGCTCTACGTAGGCACGAAATCTTGACACTTCCCCAGGCTGGAAAGCATCTCATTATGCTGCCCCACGGGAGCACAGTATGCAGCAGCTCTTCTCGCGTAGAGCGAACCGCCACTTTCTGTGGCAGACACAGGCTCGTACTGAGGTAAGTACGCACAGTGCCTCCGCAACAGTCTGTTCCGCGCGGAGAGTGTAAAGTATCCTCGACTGCAAGATTGCCTCTCATCAGATGCACGTCCTGTATACATAGGTAGTGCCTCCATCAATGTGTATTCGCACAGAGAACGTGAAGCCTTCCCGATCCTCGGCTCCAAGTTAATGGTCGCGGGTTGTAGAGGACGGTAATACGGCGGATACACCCGCAGCCGACTACGCGAAGCTAGCTTCGCCAAGAGAGCGTTTTGTGGAGACTTCGGCTTTGCTCTTCTGCTGACACAACACCACACCTTTGACCTTACTACTTCGCAGTATCTCATTCACTCCGAACAACATCTCCGACCTCACGCCTGACACTTACGGACACGTCGCTGCCGGCGTCGCATCAAACTGATCGGAGTAGCGACCTCTTTTGCTTCGAGCTGCAGCCTCCCACGATCAAAGACCACGAGCCTCGGCCGCTGCAGGCCGTCATGGCCGACTTCAGCTTCACTGAGGATTCGGAGCTGCAGAAGCTAAACGCGCAAGTGGTAAGTACTATGTCTTAAGATCCCGAGCACTTTTCCTCCTCCTGCAGCGAGCGAGCGGGCGCTGACTGAATGCGCGACAGCTCGAAGAGCCTGAAGAATTCGTGCATTGGGAGAAGCTGGTGCGCGCTGCCGAGTCGCAGGAGAATGGCCTCAATCGCAATTCCAGCCCACAGGCCATCGCCGCCACCCGCGATGTGTATGATCGATTCCTTGCGCGCTTCCCGCTGTTCTTTGGGTACTGGAAAAAGTACGCCGACCTGGAATTCACCATTGCTGGCCCGGAGGCTGCGGAGATGGTAAGAACACAATACACCGAGTCAAGAGGCATGAAGGATGCGGCTGATACGGCAGTAGATATACGAGCGTGGCATAGCCAGCATCGGCATCTCTGTCGACCTGTGGACCAACTACTGCAGCTTTAAGCTCGATACGACGCACGACGTTGATGTAATCAGAGAGTAAGTCGTGAAGGGCAGCCCTTTCCTTCCCCGCCCAATCATTGCACATAACACATGCAGCGCGAACAGCGGGCCTGAAGAGCCATGCTTTGCGCCCGCCAAGTCGCTCCATGCGCTTTGCTCGTTAGCTGCGGTTCACTCAGGTCGCCATGACTCTCACAGATACTGATCGGATTGCACTTCACGCTCGTTACGCATCTCGTCCGAACACTACATTGCGCTTCGTTCATTTATCACATACATTTGCTTTGCACGAAAGGATCATTGGCATGCATGAGCACCCCTCGCGCTCCTCTGCTCAGCACCAGAGATGTTCGCCACCACCTCCCCTGCTTTACACCCAGTATATACCCTTCAAAACGCCTCGAAGTGTACTGACAATCCTTCCTCAGTCTCTTCGACCGCGCAAAAAGCAGTGCTGGCCTGGACTTCCTCGCGCACCCCTTCTGGGATAAGTATCTTGAGTTTGCAGAGCGCCTTGAGGCACACGATGTTGTCTTCGAGATTCTTGGCGAGATTATTCACATCCCACTGCATCAATTCGCGCGCTACTTCGAGCGGTATCGCACCTTAGCTGCCAACCGCCCAATAAGCGAGCTGGCATCTGAGAACGTCATAGGAGGCTTCAGAAACGAGCTAGCTGGCAGCATGAACCAGATGACCGAAGCGCAGCTGGATCAAGAACTCAGAGCAAGGCTTGACCAGCACCACCTCGAGATCTTCCACCGCACGCAGGACGAAACCATGAAGCGATGGGATTACGAGCAGGAGGTTAAGCGCCCCTACTATCACGTCACGGAGCTTGATGATTCCCAACTGGTCAACTGGCGAAAGTACCTTGACTTTGAGGAGAGTAAAGGGCAGTACAACCGCATCAAGTTCCTATACGAGCGTTGTCTTGTGACTGCTGCGAATTACGATGAGTTCTGGTTCCGATACGCTCGTTGGATGCTCGCTCAAGGGCCGAGCAAGCAAGAAGAGGTCCGCAACATCTACCAGCGCGCGAGCTCTGTGTTCGTTCCGATTGCTAGGCCGTCCATACGCCTTTACTATGCGCAATTCGAGGAGTCGCGTGGCTACCCTAGCACTGCGAATGACGTCTACGAAGCCATCCTCTCAATTTTGCCGAACCACCTCGAGACCATCGTCTCCTTCGCCAACTTCCATCGCCGGCAGTACGGTGTTCAGGCAGCGATAGAGACATTGAAGAAGCACATCGACAGCCCGCAGACCTCCACGTCAATCTGTGGTGCGCTCGTCTCCGAGTGGTCAAGATTGGTGTGGGAGATCAGTGGGCAAGCGGACGAGGCACGTGCGATCTACCAAGCCAACAAGCAGGCATACCTGGACTGTAAGCCTTTCTGGTTGAATTGGCTTTCTTTCGAGGTCAAACAGCCAGCAAGTGGTCAGAAGCAGCAGCTGGAGCACTATCAGCACGTCAAGGCTGTCTACGATGCAATTTGCAGCACCACAACCCTATCCGGACGCACTGTGCAAGACGTGACGTCCTTCTATCTCGTCTATCTCAAGGAACATGGCGGACCGGAGGCGATGCAGGAATTCATGCGTCGGGACTGCGAGGTCAATGGACCCTTGTCCGCACAGAAGGGCCTCCAAGATAGGTTTGCAGCACCTGCTGGCGAGGACGATGGCGCTATGGTCGGCTACCCGGGTACGGACTTGCATGAGAGCATCTTCGCAGGTGGGAAAGGCGGTGTGACGATGTACAAGCAGGCGGCAGACGGGGTTGGGCAGGGTGGAGCGAACGGCTTGGCCAACACTGGCATGAGTACGTACTAGGTCCTCCTCTTAGTGTGAGCGGCGGTCTGCTATGGGTAAGGCCGGAGGCTGGCAGAGAGAGAGATGATTCACAGCGACGCGATACCCTGGATGTACATTACAAGGCGCTGGTGTCCATCGTCGTGGTCTCTGGCCAAACAGTGTGAGTGAGCGAGTGAGCAAGCACGCTCCGCTGCCATAGCAGATCTGAGAAAAGCATTGCGTGTCTACGATCCTCCATTCCTTACATCTATGCTCGCACGTTCTACGGTTCAGCCCGCTTCCAGAATCTTGGTGTCGCGAGTGGCTAGCGAGACTGGGCGTGCTCTCAGTTGCTGCACGTGTAGAGCGCACCCCTGGCAACGCCCATCACGCAGCGACTGCACTCTTGGTATGGTCATCAAGCCGCGACCACCCGATGAGTCCGTCCATATTATGCAGCCCGGGTCTGTTCAAGCTCTTGCTGGCCTTAGGGTGGCTCTTGCCGCGAGAGTGCGAACCCAGTGTCCTCTGACGGCTTCGCCAGTGCGGCCGGATAGCTGCGCCCTATTTTGAGTCCAACTATGGCCCTGCTGCTTCAGCGTTGAGAGCGTGGAGTCTTTTTCCGGGCTCCAGGACTTGTATGGCCGCATCTGAGGCGAATTATTCGAAGGGTACCTACAATTTTTCAAGCATTTGAGCTTCAGAGATGCTTCCGCCCAGTGTGGTGGCGCTACCTGAACATCTTTCCAAAAAGGTTTCATTTTCTCTGAAGTGAATGACTTCTCTGATTTCAGCCTCAGGAAAGTCTTTGGTTCTGCAAGTACATGTCGTTTGATGAAAGGTCCCGAAAATAATATGCACTGTCACTGGGAACGATCCGGGAAGTGAGCAGACACTCACTTCCTTCCACGGAAGATTCTGCTCGTAGGTACGCAGCCACTTGAGCAGTGCTTTGTCCCTTTCAGTCCACGGTGAAGGGTTGTGTGGATTGCGAATGCATCGCCTTTGATCAATCTTATGCCAGTGATCACGCTGAAAGGAGAAGGGGCAGTCTGAGAAATGGCTAGCGGTTTGACTTCACTCGTCGGCTTTCTTCCTTTGAGTGTCTCTAATGTAGTGTTATGCTTTCGAGGGTCTTCTATCTCTGGATTGATTATCACATCCAGGTTACACTGTAGTGCATTTAAGTGCTCACCTATGTGTAGATAGGTGAAGCTGGTTGTCTCAGGGAATCAACCTGAATTGCATTGACAGCCTTTTTCATTCGTGCCCTGAGATCTGGACGCCACACACTACGTATAAGTGACTCGTCTCTTCGTCAAATCCGTCACGATGGATTCAAGCTCGTCCCTCTTACGCTTCCGCTCAAGAGCATCATCTTCGCCTGAGTCCTCTTGCGTCCCTCTTGTCTGCTCGTCCACATCATCTTCCCACGTCCTTGGCTGCCAACACCGTATTGTGCCGTCAGCATGTGCCGAGTACATCTCGACATTGTGAGCTCGCCAAGCGAGAGAAGTCGTGCGATTGTTCATATTACGCACGGTACCGCCTGTAAGTTGCGCCTTCTGCAGGCCTGGCACCCGAAAACGTTTCGACATTTGGCCCGAGTGCATATCGAAGCCCAATACTTCTGTTGGGTTGGGATAGTAGATAGTCTCACTGCCACATGGGGATAGGTGGCTAGGCACGATCAAAGGTGTGAGCACAGTGGAGTGCGGGTTCTTGAGCGATGGTCCAAAGTTTGCCAGCGTGTTGGCTCCATTCACCATGTCCCACACGCGCATACGCTCGTCGCGACCATTGGTCACAACAAATTGTCCGTCTTCAGTCCACGCGAGGCCGTTGACAGCACCGGCGTGGGCCTTGCCCCGTTCGCGGCGTCGAGCACCGGTGCCCCTGCCATCATATCCAGTAATCTCGATACTGTCTTCCATGTCAAGCACACCTAAACTACTTGCACTCCTGCGAACGTCCCAGAGTCGGCAAGTCCCATCAGTGGCGCCACTGGCCAGTATATTTTCGTTCTTCGGATGCCACGCAACGCAAAGGACCGAGCCGGAGTGGCCAGCTAGAGAATGGGTGCCAGATCCGCTCCGCAGGTCCATTAGGCGGACTGTAGGATGCTGCGAGGCACATGCTACGAGCAAGTGGCTGGCCACAATTGAAGTAGAGTGAGAAAACACCGTCGATCCAAGGTCAAAGGATGCAGACACCTTTAGCGTCTCAGAGGAGAAGAGCTTGAGCGTCCGGTCATAACCCGAGGTCAGAAAAGCCAAAGAGTCGAAAGGGTAAAATGACACTTGGGTGATACCCAGACTTTCGGTAGTAGCTGTCCTGACAGGTGTGAGCAAGGCAGTCCTTGAGAGCTTAACAGGAAGTCTTTGTACCTACCTAGTGACATGGCCGAGCGGCAAGTGAACAATGTCACCGCCATTCGAGTGGCTGACTTCAAGGTCCCATATCGCCACAGACGAGTCTGCTCCTCCAGATAGGAGACTGTATATAATCAGCAGCTTTCATGGCGTCTTTAAGCAAAGAGTACAAGCTCCACTTACTACCTGCCCTCAAAGCGGTCTACGACAATGCTATTCACCCCGGCTACATGGGCGACGCTTCTTTGCTGGCGATCGCTAGCTGTCGCAGCATCATCGCCAGTGGTCTTGGTCGGCTTATGTCGCGCAAAATGTACATCGGGCGCTAGACTGAGCGCCTGAAGCAAGCGATGATTCTGTGCGTTGGCGAGGGCTTGTGGACTGATCGAACCCAGCTGTCTATTGTACAGAAAGGAGTTCATCAACGGCACAGCTCATTTTCAAGGACCCGTCCCAAGTGCGCACGATGCGTAAGGTACGATGGTGACGATGGAAGGTGACTTCAATGTTGTGATTGTGAGCACTTTCCGCCTGCCTGGGCGCCATTCATCATTCCGTCCACCGTACTACACACCATGGCGGCAGAATGTCGGGCTGATGACAGACGAAGCCGACGGCTGCTCTTGCTGTGGCCATCGTTCTGCATCGTTTACTGAAGCATGTCTTAGAACCATGGCCGACCTGGAAGGCGACCTTGATGATCGCACAGTTCGCAAAAGGAGACAAGTCACCGTGTACGACGCTGTCGCTGGCAGGGCCGGATATGAAGGCTTCCTAACGGCGTGGGAGGAGCAGCAGCAGTCCAAACACCGGAACCGAACGGCTGCCCTTCCGCCCGATGAGGTGCTCTTCCGTAGGAAAGGTGCGCCTGTCCGGTATGAGGAAGATGATGTCTACTCTGCAGACCGTCACTTATCGGCGCACCAACGATTGCCGGACTCGGATCTACTCAAAGCTATCCACGCTTACTCTGCCGACTTCTACAGCTCTGCATTCCCCCAGGACATGGACCTGGATATGCAGTCAATGGATGAGACAGCGCTGTTAGCCATGGGAATCCTACTTGAGGAAGCTGCTGTTGAAAAACTTGGTTGCACCGGAGATCTCGCTTTTGTCGAATCAGCTGATAGCGATGCGGGCCCAGCAGCCAGCGACGGCGTGTATCTGCACCGAGGACGCTGGAGAAGAAGCGTCATTGAGGAGCCAAGTATTGGTAGAGGCATCAAACACGGCGACCAGCGATCACAGCCCAAGGGGAGGCACAGAGTGGCAATGAGATCTAAGCCTGGACAGGAAGATGGAGGTGACAAGTGACGAGGGTCCCAAAGTGCTTCTGCGACGCTCATTCTCGTGACGAGCTGATGATCATTGCGGCGGACGCAGCACGCTCTACCACAGGGCTGATCACATCGCATACGCCATGAGACCACGAGGCTGCAATGCGAGCTCCTTGGCTTGCCAGTGCCAGCACGACGGATGAGGCCGGTGTGTCTTCGCATCCCAATGCTACCACTGGCCCCAGCTTGGCTTTCTCAATAAGGAGACTGGTGAAAGCTCTAGCCGTCCTGACAGCACAGCCTGCTTTGGTGAAAACTCGTACATGTTTCTGCAGGTACCGCAAGAGAGCGTCATTCAGGTATCTAATCCTACTGGCCCGCACTTTTGCTCCGGATATCTTGTTGATGAAGATTGTCTCTGGTCTCCTCGGTGACAGGTCAGAGTACATCAATCGTCCACGTGGTTCACTCCTTGGTGTGTTCTCCTGCATCATGTCCGTAGGCTCGCTGTCTGCTCTCTCAGTCGTTCCCTACATAGCTGACATCCTAGGTCGCCGCTGGGTCATCATCATTGGCTGCCACCATGATTCTGAAAGTCATCTTACGTCACTCTTCCCGCTTTCTATAGCTTGATGGTCTTGACACAGTTAATATGGGCGGAAGAAACAGTACGAAGATCGAGCGCAGAGAGCTGTCAGCCACAGGACTGTGTCGCCGGATCTGTTACGATTTCGATACGCGGTCGTCGCCCCTACAAGTAACCACACACTCAATCACATGCTTGTTCAGGTGCTCTGTAGAGCAGCTGTTGGACGGTGGTGATCATGTGAAGCTCGTCTTCATTCCAGCTCAACGTCGACAGCCATGCCCTCACAGGTCCATGATAAATCTGCGACTCGATAAGGTAGCCACTTCGGTGCCTGCTTGCCTGAAATATCAATCAGGCAGCTCACGCTAGACGATGTCACCTACCAGTCATTTGAGGGCGACCCGACCCGAACTGGATGAGGTCTGAGATTGCCGCATCTGGTTACCCTCCCGTTCACTCACCGACAGTTCCCTTTTGGGCAATAGCGACAGACTCGACTTCAGATGTCGAAATCTTTTTGCTCGTTCGTCCACCGCCACCAACAGCATACGTGACCGACCACCTCCAGTCATGGTGAGCCAGTTTGTCCTCGACTGTATACCAGCAGCTAATGTCTATCGCAGGCGCCAAAGATCACCTGCAACCCGATCAAGCTCGCCAATGTGGCCACCTACCTCCAGAAGTCTCGAGTGGCACACAACATCAAGGACCTTGAGAAAAGTCTGCCGCAAGTCGCCTCCATCAATGGCATGCAAGTAAAGGGTAGGTATACCAGCGCTCTTTACTCTTCCTGCCGTGACCTCCATTGCTGACACCACCAAGACTATCTTCAGTCCCTCGCCGACGACAACAAGATCAATGTCGAGAAAATCGGCTCCGGCAATTGGTACTGGTCCTTCGCATCTCAAGATAAAAAGCTTCGCCAGAAGACGCTAGAGGACGCTCAGACCGCTTACGCCAAGGCGAAGGCCATTGACGAGGATCTGAAACAGAAGCTCTCCGAGGCGCATGCGCTGCGTGCGGATGAGGGCGACATGCTCGATAGCGGCGCCGAAAGTCGCGAGGAGCTCATGTCGACCAAGCTCGAGTTGGAGGCGGAGATGAAGGACTTGTCGCGAGAACTTGCTGCGTACAGCGACGACGACCTGACAGAGCTCGAGCGCAAGAAGAGAGAGATCGCAAGTTTCCGGGCTGAAGCCAGCGAGTATACCGATCAGATCGAAGCCATGGATGGTTGGTTCAAAAACATGTTGAGCGGCAATGACGAGGCGCTGCAGGGCTTTCGGCTGACTATGTACGGCGACGAGTACGATGAGGAGGAGGGCGGCCTTCAGGAGCTGGTCTGACCTGCCGCAGCTGCAGCAACAATGCTCGTGCCGACATGAGAAGCGTATTACAACTCATCTGCTGAAGATGTTAGCTAGCTTGCAGATCCGGCGCGGCGTTTGTTTACATTCGCAATTCGTTGAGGAAGGAACGGCTGCAGGTCGCTCTTTCCTTCTCTACAGCCTAAGCATCAAAGTACGCGAAGCGCGTTTTTACCCACCCCAGCCACCTCAACGTCAATACACACTTCGGAATCAAACCTAACTTCACATATTGCTATTGTGACAATGGGGAAATATAAGTTCCCGCATCGCTTGTGGACTAAAGAGGAAGAAGATTGCCTCCTGGAAGCTATCGAGGAGGTGAAAGGACCATTCTGGCATCGCATACTTACGCTTCACGGCATCAACGGCACCAAGAGCAACATCTTGAAAGACAGATCGGACCTCGCGGTAGAAGGCAAAGGGAAACAGATCTACCAAGAGCAAGGTCTGGTTGCACCGCCTTATCTTCAAAGAAGTCGACCGTACGGAACCGTCCAAGCAGCCACCGGAGCCAACACGAGCACGGCTCAACAGTGGACAAAGCCCACACCAACGAAGCCATTGATCCAAGCAGCCAATATGTCTTCTTGGGTACCATCCAGCCCAAGCAGCGACGGTGGACAAGACTCAGTGCCAGCTCCCGCTCTCAACAATGCGGTGCCGGTGAAGGCCAACGGACAGCCGGCAAACTCCAGACCGCGCGTCCCTAGGGTGGCGGACTACCCACCAGGCTATGTGCCGGCCTACGTCAAATCACAAGCCCGTAGGCCTGCCTCCCCCAGACCGCAGGCCCGTAGGCAAGCCTCCCCCAAACCGCAGGCCCGTAGGCAAGCCTCCCCTAAGCCGCAAACCCGTAAGCAAGAAGAAGTCATTTCAATCTCCGACGACGAGAACGACGGTGATGATGATGTGGCCGCCGACGAGGAGGACCACAAGGAGGAGTACGAACAGGCCTTTGAAGACAATGGCGTGGCCGAGGATTATGACGTGGCTGAATACGACGGCGTGGCCGACTACGACGAGGCCGAAGACGATGCTGTGGCCGAAGATAACGACGTGGGTCAAGACGACGTCGCCGCCGAAGACGACGCTGTGGCCGAAGATGACGACGTGGGTCAAGACGACGTCGCCGCCGAAGACGACGCTGTGGCCGAAGATGACGACGTGGCCCAAGACAACGACGTGGCCGAAGTTAACGACGTGGCCGAAGGCGACATTGTGGCCGAGGACAAGGACGTGGCCCAAGGTGACGACGTGGCCCAAGGCGACACTGTGGCCCAGGACGACGACGTGGCCGAAGTTAACGACGTGGCCGAAGGCGACATTGTGGCCGAAGATAAGGACGTGGCCCAAGGTGACGACGTGGCCCAAGGCGACACTGTGGCCCAGGACGACGACGTGGCCGAAGACGGCGGTGTGGCCGAAGACGACCAACGCACCGATCGCCGCGACACTGAAGCGAGCAACTTCGCGACACCGAGCTGTGTGCCCGCTGCCAAGGCCAAAGATGGTGTGGACGTGCTGGCAGGTCAGGAGACAAGCGTCCAGGCAGCAGATGTAGTCGCCAACGAGAAGCACGAGACCAAGCACGAGCACGGCCGAGCTCCCAACAACGAGGAACGCACCGATCGCCGCGACAAGAAAGCGAGCAACTTCGCGACGCCGAGCTGCGTGCCTGCAGCGGAGGCCTCCGACGGTGTCGGCATGCTGGCAGAAGGGGAAACAAGCGTACAGGCATCAGATGTGGCCGCTGACGAGGACGAAGACGGGCCCCGACTGAAATTGCGCATCATCGAGCTGGCGCGAAAGGACGCCGAGCTCAAGATCGAGGCGATCAACTTCAAGATCGAGGCGACCAACGTCAAGATTCAGGCGAACGGGTTTGCCAAACAGGCGATCGAGCTTAAGCTGAAGATGAAGACTGGGGGCAAACGCAAGCGTGTCTAGAATGTGACGTGCTGCGTGAAAGTGTCGTTAGACATCCCCGAGGCCCAAGGTGGGATGTTTGGGCTTTAGGAACGAATGGAAAGTGCTTGCGTACAATGGCTTTAGAGGACTCGGAAGGAAGCCTAGCAGACGCATGGCACAGCTCGAGCAAAGGCAAGATGCATGGGAGGCGAGCTAGGATCACTGCACTGCTAATAAGGCAACCGATTTCTGGTACCTGAGGTATTAGGTAGTCGCCTTGCATTGCTAAGGTACTGTCTGACGCATCTGTCAAAGAAATCAATTAAATCCAAACTGGCGTGACTCGCTTCACCAAATTCAGTGTTAAACATTGTGTCTGTCGTCATCGTTCTTAGCCCGCCCACGTGCACTAGTAGACTGTAGACAGCATTATTGAAGCGATTGATATTGAACACGGACACCTTGCGACTGTCAGCACCACAGGATACATCCTTGCCTCTCCGTGACACTGTCGCTACGCTCAACACGCACATGCAATCTCGCTGAGCTTTCCGGCTGATCACTCCGTAAATTCCAATCCGACTTCTTTGAGCCCACAGCATCCATGGCCGACGGCAACCTAGCTCCGAGCAGCAATAACATGGCTTCCGACGCGCCACAGCGAGGGGGTGGACGAGGCAGGGGACGAGGAGGGAGTCATAGAGGAGGGATGGCTGGCGGCAGCGCAGGAACTTCTGACGAGCGAGGCGGAGACTCATCACGAGGAGACTTCCGCGGCCGCGCTCGGGGAGCAAGAGGTCGGGGCAGAGGTGGTCGGGGCAACCGTGATAGAGCGCAGAGCCGGTCTCAGGCGACGGTAGCAGACGGACAACAGGAAACAGTGAACGTTCAACCACCGCCTCTACCCGGCGGACCAGGCGTCTTTGGGAATCGCCTGACCAAGGACGCCGAGAACAACACTACAGGCGAGCAGCAGCAGGATGGTGCAGGCACAGGTGCGGATGAGGATGAGGCCGAAGCAGAAGTATGCTTCATCTGTGCCTCACCGGTCGCTCACCAAAGCGTTGCACCCTGCAACCACCGTACCTGCCATATCTGCGCCTTACGATTGCGCGCCCTGTACAAGACTAAGGCTTGCGCGCACTGCAGAACCGAGGCGGCGACGGTCATCTTTACGGACGAGGGTGAGAAGAGATATGAGGACTACAAAGAGGCCGACTTCTACCGCACGGATGGGAACCTGGGCATCGCGTACGAGAGGCCTGAGATCTTTGAAGACACAGTACTATTGCTCAGGTACAACTGTCCTGATTCTACGTGCGATGCTGCGTGCTTAGGCTGGCCTGACTTGCACCGTCATGTGCGGAGCGTACATCAGAAGTGGATGTGCGATCTGTGCACGCGCAACAAGAAGGTCTTCACGCACGAGCATGAGCTGTTGACAAAGGAAGAGCTCCGCAAACATGAGAAGTTCGGCGACGATGTGCCAGGTGCTGATAACCAAAGTGGCTTCAAAGGCCATCCCGAATGTGGTTTCTGCCGGCAGCGCTTCTATGGCGAGGACGAGCTGTATGCTCACTGCAGAGATAGACATGAAAGATGTCATCTTTGCGATCGCAGAAACCCTACCAACCCACAGTACTATCTCAATTACGACGCCCTCGAGCAGCATTTCAACCGCGACCACTTCCCATGCGCAGACCAGGAATGCCAGGAGAAGAAGTTTGTAGTCTTCGACTCTGCGATGGACCTCAAGGCACATCAGATTGAGCAGCATCCCAACGGCTTGACCAAAGGTCGCGGGGCTCGCGCTATCGATCTCTCCAATTTTGACTACAGGCCGCAATACACCGAAGAGCGCTCTACGCGCGGCCGCGGTGGCAGAAGGGCAGGCCGCGGCAGGGATCCGAATGCCGATGGCGTAGCACCAACTGGAGCCGGTCACTTGAGCCGGGCAGAGGTCGCGCATCAGCGCGAACGAGAGATCCAGAGCGCTCAGTCCGTCTCGAGCAGGACGTTTGGAGGCCGTTTGACACAGGCTGAGCCACAGGCACAGACTGTGAACCGACCGGCGCGGTCCCAAGCGCCGCAGCAAGAAATTGCGCCAGTACAGAGCGTGCCTGCTTCGCCTCGGCCAGCGGAAGCGTTGACTCCACAAGAACAAGCTCGGCGCATGCGGCACGCAGCTGTCACAGAGCGAGCAGCAAGCCTTTTGCGCAACGACAAGGTCAAGCTGGACGAATTCCGTGAGCGCATATCAGCGTTCCGTAATGGCACGCTTAGCGCCTCAGACCTCATTGACGCCTTCTTTGCTCTGTTCGATACCTCATCTAAGGAACTGGGCAAGCTGATCAAGGAGCTGGCTGACATCTTTGAGATCCCAGGGAGGCGAGATTCCATTCTGAAAGCGTGGTCGGACTGGAAGGCTATCAACGAGGACTACCCTTCGCTACCTGGACCCGCGGGAGCGAACCCGGCTACTTCGGCGGGCGTGCTCGGCGCTGGCGCAGGTACCAATCGGGTGCTGAAGCTGAAGAGCTCGACGGCACAGAGCGGGCGCAGCCACGGCGCACCTCAGCAGCAGCAGCGCTCTTGGGGCTCCGCCGCAGGTTCATCAAGCTCGGCGCCTCGAGCGACTGCAGGTCCGTCTTTCCCTGCCCTACCCGCCGCCAACGGAGGCTCCTCAAAGGGCGCTGGACAGTCTGGCTGGCTCGCATTACGGCCAGCATCCTCTGCTGCCTCGTCTTCACGACCATCACCCGCGCCGTCCCGGACGCAGTCCACCGCCAATCTGAAGAAGGGCGGCGATGCCTTCCCAGCTCTGCCTGCAGCGAAGAAGCCAACTTCTACCGTCTTCAGTCCCGGTTACACCGGCGCTGGCGTGATTAGGAATACACCCAGTGGAGCGGTCAGTAATGCCTGGGGTGCGTCGAGTGCAAGCTCGCCTGCGCCAACACCGTCTGCGGAGGAGGTTGGAGGCGGCAAGGGTAAGGGGAAGAAGGGGAAGAAGCAGATCATGTTTCAATGGGGTTAGTGTGTAGATTGTTGAGATACAGCGAGGTGTTGGTGGCGGACTTGTGTGGTTTGGAACTTGTCTTCTGCTACGTTGGGATGGCGTGACCCGGCTATAGTATAGCATCACTGACTCAGTAAGGTGTACATCAAAACCGCCGTTCAACTGCGCCCCTGCGCTGTAATATCAGGGCATTGAACTCGTGTAGTCAAGCCGGATGCAACGCAACGAAATCAATACCACGGCTGACGTTGGATTCCGCTCTCGCCAACTGTGAATTCCCTTGCCTCTCGTACTCTACGATGCTGTGAGATCCGGACACGCTGGCGGCGCTTTGCCCCCTTTGCACACCCTGGCAGCGTCCGTCGATGTCCATCGCAGGCGAAGTGTACTGCTGCCGAGGTTCACATGTCCGTGGCCCACGTAATGAATCTCGTAGTGTGCGCGAGGTAGCAAGGTGTGACCGGTCCCGAAGGCCTGAGGGTGGTGGCGCCAGTCGAACCATTTTGCGCCGAGAGCTCTCTCGCGCGGTCGCGGGAGGCACTGAGTGGTGCTACTGGCGAGCTCATGAAGTGTCGCAAATCCAGAGGTTCCATGGGTGCAAAGGAGCAGGCGCACCAGCTCGGCCCACCGCGCCACTCGTCTGCGCTCTCTTCACCAAAAGTCATGCAGTAAGATAGGTCCACGAACCTCTGCACTCATTCCCCTTGCACAACGAATACTCGGGGACCCTTCACATCTCAAAAGGCTCATCCGCCACCCTCAGACCATGTGGCTCGGCAGCAAAAAATTCGCAATCCCTTCCTTAACAGCATACTCATGGCCGCAATTCCCACAGACCAGCTTCCCACTCGCAATCGCCGTCTCCATAAGCAGCGTATGAAGATCTCTCAGCGTCTGCGTGGGCTCGCCACTTTCGTTCGCAAGCTCCTCCGCCACTGGCGTCTCTGCTGGCAGGTTTGGTAGACCGAGCTGGGGTCGATCGTTAGCACAGGTCATCGTGAAACCTCAGGTTTACCTATTCGATTGTCTGGTTGTTTGTCGGCCAGGGCTAGAGGTACGTACTTCGGTGGCAAGCGTCTTCATAGCCTCCCAGTCCAATCTCGGCAGCATATTCTTGACGAAGAGCGGATTCAGCTCCATCTCGACCTGCTCGAGCTCGGCCTCCTTGGGATGCAGAGGGAAAGCCGCGGCGGTGGACTTGCAGGTCTTGCGAGCGCAGGTCAGGAAATTGAGCGTGAGGAGCTTCATGGTTCCTTGTCAGGCTTGTCTGGCTACTGTTCGCATTGAATAATAATAATAATAATGGGAGTGGTTCGAGGAAGATCGGACGGAATGATCAGCAGCAGAAAGCGAATAACAAGCTGATAGCCAATCACAATTCCCGGCCAGGTGCGCCAAGCGAGATCATCACGTGACACACATCCATACATTTTGTCCTCGCAGCAGATAAGGTATAAATCACATTGAGAAACAGATGGGTTGGTCGGCTGAATCGCATTATGTATTCGCCATGAGACACTGATACATTACACGCATGGTCCCAATGCCATGCACAGTAGCCACTCATTGTCTAGCCCCGCTCCGTGTTACCCAAAGACGCCCTGTAGATAGCTGGCAGACAGGCCCCTTCTACCTTTTACACGCTCCCGTTTTGTTACCCTTCGTTACCCTTCGCAATGCAGGAAAAGACGCGAACACATTGCGACGCTTTGGCACGCCAAATATCCCCCAGAACTTGGGCCCTCCAACCTGCGGCCTGCCTAAGCCATAGTCATGTCTCTGCCCTTTGTCGGTCCACATATACATTACGTCCCACCTGGCGACGCGTCGCAATTCCGGCTTTCTTCCGGCACACCTGCTTGGTGCGCGCCACGTCACTCAAAGTCGTTGTTGTATAGCTCGCCCAGCGTAGGGCCTGAAGAAGTCTTGTTCTCCCTGCGCCATCCAAACTTCTTTTCGTTCCGCTTCTTGGCCATCTCCGCCCACCCATCATCCTCGTCCTCCTCTCCGCTGACCTGTCTGGTGGTGATCTTGGGAGAGCCTTTTGGCTTGTCGACGACGCGGATGGTGCTCTTCAGCTGTCCTTGCCGGCTTTCAGGTCTCTGTTGATTGGTGAATGCCTGGAGCGTCATGGACGAGGTCATGCTGTGCGAGCGTGGGGTCCCCGTCTCCCCGTTGGTCTGAACTGGCCGATATCGAGTAGGCATTCCAACATTGCTGCGCTCGCTAGGTGCGATGGACGGCGTGTAGCCTTGTCCAGGAGCTGCAAGCCCAGAGGGGGTGTAGCTGTCTGGCAGTGCGCTTACTGGACGTTGCTGGGCCGAGGCCCTCTCCCATTTTGGCGGAGGAGCCATCATCGTCATTGCACGGCCTTGGTTCTGTGCCACACCTGGGAATCCTTGTGGTTGCCCTACCGTGGACATGGGACGCTGTCCAGCAAGCGGCACTCCGAGGTAGTCTTGGCCCGGCGCCTGGAACTGTGGTGTCGGCAGACCTAGCTGCTGCTGTTGCTGCATGGCCATCATGCTTTGCATGAATTGCATCTGCATCTGCATGAATTGCTGCATTTGCGCTTGAGCAGGGTCTGACTGGGGTGTCATAGGCATCTGGGGCATCCCGTGCATGTACCCGCTTGGATGATATACTGACGGGGCAGCTACACTACCCATGCTCATCGTCCGAGGCATGGATGGCATCTGGTGTGGCATGTTGGACGGTAGCGAGTTATACGCACCTGTCGCCGGGTTTGGACTGCCACGCCTTGCAGCTTTGGCACGCTCCTCGCCAGCAATGACGCCCACAAGTCCGCCGGGATGGCCCATTGGCGATTGCTGAGGCGACATGCCCCCGTACGTCGACTGCGCACTGCTGAAAGCCATTGACTCTCGGTTGCTTGGGTTAACGAGGCTTGCTCCGAAGTACGGGTCCTGGGGCAGTCTTCTAGCGAAGGGTGGCAGATTGGTTTGGCCAGCACCATTTGCAACGACAGACGGTGCTCCAGATGCTCGCCGTTGTCCATCGGTCCCTGCAATCGGTGGTCGACTGGCGCCTGGGAATCCGTGTGCTTGCAGGATCCCAAGTGGGACGTCGTCATCCTCTTCCTCTTCCGAATTTCCGCGAATACTGTCGGCAGGCGGCACGCCTCCAATTCCACCAAAGTGCAATCCAGACACTCCACTTGCGGGCGCGCTCTGCGACGTGCGCTCCAGCGATGGTCTGGCGCCAGGAAGACCAGACGGTCCGCCCCCAGTCACTTTCTTCATCTGCTGCCTATAGACCGCCATGTTCGCCTCTTGCTTCCTTCTTTGCTTGATTGCTTGTGCTGTTCTCTCAGAGTCGTCTTCCTCGTCATATTCATCCTCTGCGTGCATCTCCTCCGTACTGCGCTCCTTTTCTTGATCTCTTTGCAACGCGTCGTACTGAGCCTTGGTCATCCTTTTCGGGGTTTTGGTCTCCGTACGACCATGGTCTGGTCTGATGGCTCGGCTTGGCGGTCCTACAGGCGAAGAGTCGAAGAGCGATTGGTCCTGCAATTGGCTCGGTATAGGCTTTGACGCCCTGGGAGTCGCATTCGTAGACTCAGAACCGTACGGTGGCTCGTCGCTCTCATTGTAGGGGCTGACTGCCTCTTGCCGACTCGCGCCTGGGACGGCTTGCTTCAGAGCACTTCGAGGTGGTTCCGCTCTGGATCCAGCAGTTTTCGATGCCTGCTTGGACGGCGTGTTGGACACGACCGGGCCATCGTCGAGCCTGACACGTCTTGCCCATCTATCACCGTCGTCCAGATGCGACTGTCGGTTGCCATATGCTGACTGCTCCCTCGCGTGATCTTCAATAAAGCTCTCGTGTTCATCTAAAGAGGTTCTGTCGGGTGACGGGATACGGTCTGGAAGTGGCGCATAGCCTTTCGAGCGTCCAAGGAAGGCAGGCGCTATACTTGGTGACAGGCCATCGTCGAGCGGTGGCGAGCTTAACGCAGGGCTGGATTGTAGTCTGTCTTGCGCGTTCGAAGTGTTCCAATCGTATGGTGAGCCTGAGTCGCCTCTTACTGATCGAATACCATTTGGAGGAGGGGTAAAGGCCACGCGAGAATGGGTCTTTGGTGGGTACATGGGCTCAGACTCCTGCACTTCGTCAATTTCTGTTCGTGGTGAACCGTTGTCAAGACGTACTGTTCGGTGGAAAACGCCTATAGGAGACGGTCTTTGCGGTACCAGCTCCTCCTTGCTCTTGTTCTTCCCGATGCCTGCAAACATGTTGCCAAAGTCGTCATCGTCACCAAAGTCGGGCGCACCTAAGCTTAAGCTCGCCCGGTTGTCGGTCGGGACGGCTGTGCTTGCGTAACTGCTCTCTGTCATCGACCTGTTGCGCGGTGGACTCGCGCGGTGCTCCAGCACCTGAGGCGCGGAGCTGACCTGGTCGTACTCATCCGCGGGTGCGTCGTTGGGTCTCGAGTCTATTCGGTTGTGTTTTTGACCAAACGAGATGGCTCTCACAGCTCGTGACCTGAATGAGGGTGGTGGAGGAAGTGGTATGTCCGCATCTGCGGAGATGGAGTGCACCATAGGCGCCGTGGTAGACTTGGGTGCGAACAGTTCCTCCTCTTCAGCCTCGCGCTCCTGCTCTACTGACGACGGCACGGTCGACGATGAGCTGTACCGCGCGGACGCCGCCGAAGACGCGTAGTAGCCGCTGGTACTCGAGTTGGTTGTGCCACCGCTTGCTCTGTCCCGCTTCAGCGCCCAGTTCGGGTCGAGGCTGCTGTTGCTGTCCCTGTTGGCAACCAGCCCTAGGTTATCCACCGACTTGCCCCGTAGAGTTGCAAGCGGCGAATTATACGGCCGATGCGGTGCCTTGCCATCAAAGGAGTGTAGTGTGGCCTTCTCTGGCCGTTCGAGGACGCGGAAAGTCGACTGCACGGGCGCCGGCGAGTCCTCGGGTGGGAAATCGAGGGCTGAAGCAGTCGACTTCCGGCGGTTGAAGAGCTTCAGGTTCGGCATACAGCCGGTGTTGTTGACTCAGCTGGGCGTGTCGATGCTGGTGCGTAGGGTATGCGGCGACGGCAGCGACCTCGACGGTCTTGTGATGTCTTTCTCAACGCGACATGAGGCGAGTGCCCAAGACGAGCGAAGTCTGTACAGGAGCCGCGTCGTCCGAACTCAAATGGGACAGTCTGGCTGCTATTTCCGGGCGGATCGATGGTACCGTAGAATGCGGAGGTACACGGGGAGGGTCAGGTAAGGCACCGGTCGAGTCGTGCTTGCCGGAGGTGTGGTCAGCGAATGCTGTCTGCTGGCTCACGAGGCTCGAGTGTCGTGTCGGAGGGAGGATGGGTAGAGGGTAGGTTAGGTGAAAGAAGCGTGGCTGAAAGAGTGCGTGTCACTCGGCTGCTTGCTCGCCCTGGTAGCTGAGGAAGTACTTGGTACATGCACATGCTTTCGAACTCTGCTGTCTGCACCTGGCTGCAACCTTGCTAGCGTCCCCGCATGGAATAAGAAGGCAGGACGGGAACTTACCAGATCCAATGTTGTGGATGAAGACTGAATTCAACGTCGGGTGGTCTAGACTGCTGACTGCCACGACGAGGCATCCGACCGTAAGGTATCGATTAATGATGCAGACGACGGGATGGCGGCAATAATGAAAGACGGCGCACCTTCCCTACAGAAAAGCCAGGGTAAATAGCACCTAGTAGTGCTTGGAGCAGCTGCAGGGATACTGGATGGCTCAAGCGAGTCAAGCCTCAAGGCGTGTTATTCTCAGATCGGGACCCGCCAGGCGTGCGCTAACCGCCTTCGTCCGTCGTCGCTCACGAGTATCTCTATGTGCCTTCTTCGCCGACCCGAAGACCTATATCAACATCTTCGTCGCTTCTTGCAAGACGAGAAATGACAGTAGTGCACAGCAATGCTTTCAGAGCGTGGCCACCATGTGCCGCCCTAATTCGCTGCGTCGTGGATCCGTGGTGCAGAAGATCGGCTGGAAAAGTCCAGGCACAAGTACGAGGTGGCTCGAGCGCTGCGGTGGAGTCAGGAGCGCGGAAGTGCGAGGCTGGCGCTGGGCACATGTGATGATGGGATGCTAGCTGCTCCTACGAAACAACCACTACCGGGCACCATGATGAGAGGCTGGTATGGACGCCTCACGACCATTCAACGGCATACTCATATTCGTCATTGGCGCTCATTCCTGGTCCCAGAGGCCAACTGCATAACGCACCCTGGGCAGCTTGCCCAATGCAATTATACCGTAAGGTACCTTACACAGACGCCAGCAGCGCGGCGGGCGGCTGGACAACCACCGATCAGCTAACAAACTCCTTTCCTTAGGTCCTTGCTGGTTCTGACGGTTGCGGTGCATCGGCTTTCGATAGACGGCGTCCTCCTCCGCTTGTGGCGCTACCTTTGAGTATCCCCTTGGATCGTGCGTGTTTCTATTTTATCTTCCAAACTGCACCTACTTAATACATTCAATGTTGTTTCCCGCCCCGATCTCCCGACGTCAGCTTATTAAAGCTCCGAATCACTACCAGGCTCTCTCCTCTCAGGGCGGCCGCGTGTCTTCTCTCGCTCGTATTCTCCAACAACCTAACTCCAAGTTTTCGGGATCTTCGACCAAGCACATACAACTACCGTAGCACTTCGAAGTACCTGGAAAGTGTTCAGCGGAGAAAGCGTCGCAATGCATGACCCATATATGCGTCTCCTATGCAGCAGCGTGCCGCGCGACCATGTAGACTTCCCCGCGTTTGCGCAAGCCCACTGCAGAATGTGTTTGCCAGATTCGTAGGTTGGATCAGCATGAGCTCCGCTTGACTCTCGCTCTCCTACCGCAATCGCGTTCTTCGTCACCCACTTCGCCGCCCCTTAGCTGTCAGCTGATGAGTTGAATTGTATCCAGCCTCGGAGGTACAGAGTACTCACCTCGTTGGGAGGCCTCCGTACTTCTCTCTGAACCTGCAGCAGCATCTGAAGCCCAGCCGATCCATCTGCAGCTCCCTACAGTTGACCCCTTAGGTACCTACCTATACCTATCTAGTCAGGTGTGCTAGCCATGGCGCAACAAAGTGGGATCAACGACCTGGCACAGATGGGGTTTGCCAAAAGCACTGCATACGATCAACACCGACCTGGCTACTCGACAACCGCTACCGACCAGTTACTGAAGCAGATCAGAGTCGCTGGCACGAAGCCGGCGAGAATCCTAGATCTGGCTGCAGGGACCGGAAAGTTTACGGAGAATCTTGTAGGCCGAGGCGAGGGGTTTGAGGTGATAGCTGTCGAGCCGCACGATGGCATGCGTGAGGTGCTTGCGAAGAAACAGCTGCCTGGGGTCACTGTCAGGGAGGGTACAGCGGATAGCTTACCGCTCGAGGATGACAGTGTTGATGCGATTACTGTTGCGCAGGTAGGTTCGTAGCGTGGTGCCTTCCCTTTTAAGCGTTGGCCTCTTCGGCTTACCCCACGACCTTCTGAAATGGCGAGCTGAGTGCTCGCAGGCCTTCCACTGGTTCGCGACCAAAGACGTCCTTAAAGAGCTACACCGGGTGCTGAAGCCTCACGGAGCCTTGGGTCTTTTGTGGAATATTGAGGACTACAATGCGCCGCGAGATCACGAAGCCGCTACGCCGTGGGAGGCCAAGATACAGGATCTGACCTGGTCTTTTGACGACAAGGAGCCGCGCTTTAGGCACCTGCAATGGCGGAAAGTCTTTGACGAGCAGAGCAAGTCGACACCGTTATCGCTCATCATAGCAAGCGAACAGTATTTCTCTCTGCCGTTGGGCGAATACCAAGAGCCCTTCACGACCTGGCTGCCGAAGGAGAAGGTGTGGGAGAGATATAGCACCATTTCGCATATCGCTGTGCTGGAAGGTGAGGCGCGTGAGGTAAGTCACGAGTGTGTTGACCACAACTGAATATGGCCAAATGGGGGGGGGGGGGGGGTTAAGGCTGGCGTGCTAATGTGTACACAGCGAACATACAAGACGTTCATCGACGCGATAAATGGTCCCGAGGTAGAGGTCAACGACAAGGGCGAGGTGGCTGTGCATGGTAATACATTTGTCGTATGGACTACTAAGATTCCGGAGGACGGCCGGGGGTCATTGACGGACGTCGAGCGCCCTGGCGCATGAGTATGGCGTTGACTTCGCAGAGTCGTAGGCGCTTGCTCTAGCCTCCGTCCGTAGTCTCTGGCCCGTACCTAGTCTCTGGCGTGTAATAGATTGACCGCTGTGCCTCGCGTGCGGCGGGGCTTTTGCGGAAGCATTTAGAATCGGTCGTCATCAGCCAGTGTGGCAAACGTTCGCCCATTCCTCCAATGCTGGCGTAGCCTTACGCATTGTCACGTCTGCGTCTGTCGTCTCATGAGTCTGCTGAGATATACATGACTGACGGCTGGTCAGCGGCATGCCATGGTGAGGGTCATCAGCAGTTGAAAATGTCTCACCATTGTTGCCTCTCACGAAAGCATCGCCGTAGCTTCTTCTCAGCTTGCCGTTTACAATCTCCCTCGTCTGCTCCAGCGCAATGTTCATATAGCCATCGACCGACTGCAGTTCACCTGCACACCTCGTCAATAACGCCGATGTGGGTTCTTTCGCAATATTGGACTTACCCTTGTATACCACGCCAGAGTTGAGCTTCACCGTGACGGGCGCCCCGATAATCTGGCCTAGGAATCCGGAAGGGTCTTTGGCGTCACCTGCACCGTTGGGTGCCGGAACGGGCTCGCTCATCGTCAGTTGTCCAGGTGTTTCCGACGTTTGAAGCAGTTGATGGTGAAGGAAGGGCGTGCACAAGCAAGCAATTGAGATTCACTCGCTCCAGGTTCGCGTCTGGTACAGGGCCCGTGCGCGGTGAGTTTCGGTCCCGTCCTGTTGTATACGCGCTTTCTTGACATTTGCTGGACTGACATCAACTTTAACGAAAGGCACTGCTTTTGAAGACCGGTGGGACGCGACGAACGATACGGAGGGCCCAGATCAAGGCGGCGGGCTGTTCGCACATTGCGATGTCGCTATTCAAGCGGCCAGCATGGGCGCAAGTGCAGCCTAAAGAGGATACCGAGCAGAGCCTCTTCAACCACGCCAGTCAATCTCACGAGGCTATCGTTGCTGAGCAACATCGGAAGAAGCAAGAGCGTGCGGAAAAGCAGCGCGCTAAGCAGGAGCGCAAAGAGCGCAGAAGCTCTAGCAAGCGTCGGATCGAAGAGAGTGAGGACGAGGACGAGGACGAGAGCAGCAGAAAGAAGCCAAAGACGGCGCCGAATAGGCGCATCACTTTGCAGGAAGGCGAGGACTTGCTCAGCAGTGTTGGCTTGACTCCTGCTGTCACTGCTCGCAAGGGGGACAGTCAGGTGGATGATCAAGACGCCGAAGAGGACATTGTTCGCCGAAAATCACCTCGACTCAAAAGGACGGCAGATCGAGTCCATCAGGACTACGTTGAGAAGCCTCCTGCAGCGGCTGTTGTTGCACTGAGTGACTCGGAAGATCAACAGGAACCACAACCCCGCCATGCCCAAGCGCCGGCTGAACCGCTCGATCCGGAATCAGATGATGAGTTTGCAGAGCTGAGAGCGCGGGCACGAGAAAAGAGGCTCAAAGTAGAAAATGCGAAGAAGTCGCAAACGCCAGACGTACAGGTGGGCCACGATACAGCAGATACAGGCTGCACAGGTCAATCTCCGCCGGTTCTGATAGACGAACCGCCTGTGAAGATCTTGGTCTGGTCACAGCTACCCAACACCAAACCGCTGATAGTCTACCGGAAGCTTGGGCAGCGCTTGCAGGAGATCAGGACGGCTTGGTGCCGTAAGCAAGAGTTCTCGGCGGAGCTGACCAGGGAGGTATTTCTGATCCATCGAATGCGGCGGCTTTACGACGTCACGACTTGCAGGAGTATTGGACTCTATGTTGATGACAATGGCGAGATAGCAGTGAAGGGTGGTGAAAGAAAGGAGGATGCGCAGGTGCATCTCGAAGCAGTGACGGAGGAGATATTTGACAAGAAGAAGGCCGAGAAGGCGCAAGAAGAGAGAGATAGGGAGAAGCTATTGTCAAGGGAGGAAGACGGCAATGCTGACCTTGAAACGTCTGAGGCACAGGAGGAAGCCGCTGCAAAGAAAGACGAGCCACTAATACGGATCATGTTGCGAGCCAAGAATATACAGCAACCCTATAAGCTGAAAGTGAAGCCTGTAAGTACGATGGGTTAAGGCTGAAAGGACTCTACTGACCACTTGTCTAGACCACATTATTCTCCAAGATCATTGGCGTGACTCGGGTCCATTTCCAAGTCGGCGAGCAACAGCAACTGTGGTTGGAGTTCGACGGCGAGCGGTTAGATCCTGACGAGACGGTCGAGAGCGCCGACATCTCTGACATGGACTACGTCGACGTTCATATTGCATGAGACGGGAGACATGTGCTCCTATGCAGCACTGGACTTCCTCTTACTGGAGTTGTCTCTCCCTCGGCTGCTCAAGCCACACGTCCACGATCCCGCATTTTCTTCGATGATACCCAAGCAGTCGTCACGCGTCAATGAATGAATCTACTTACTCCAGAGTGGCTTCAGGTACCAATGCATTCTTAGAGACGGTCATCCCGTCTTCGATACGTACACTCATTCGTCTCCGCTCGTTCTCTGCTCTTGACGCCTTACTGCGCGAGCAAACCGGTCCGCTCCATGCGGCTCTCTGACAGTCATTAGTAGCATGTCGTCTTTGGTTGCACCAATCGTGGCAGTCTTCGCATGCCGACTTTGACCGAGCGCTGCAGGTTTAGCGCGTTGGGCAGCTACGTGGCAAGCTATCAGCTTTCGCTCCCCTTGCGGCCCAAGGCCACCGACGTATACGTACAGAGGCTCAATAGCGTTTTCGACGCAGCAGCTGTATGCATATTACAGATCGATGTGGGTGAGCAAGGTGACTCCTCGTCGGCGTCCCACCGGGTCACTTCTAGAAGCCTAGAGTACCTGTAGAGGCCCAATGAGGATACTATATATCGGTCTCTTCTGCGCACGTGCTAGGCCATGGTGGACTGGGTACTTGTAGTCGTCGTCAATGATGAAAGAGCTCTGTCCCTGCGATTCTGCCATCCTCTCGTTTTCACCTGCTCCAAGGTGTGAAGTGTGTGTGACACGGCATTTCATCTGCGTCGGCACCGGCACTTTTATTTCGTCAGCACTAGAATTTCCCATCCCACCACGCAGCGATTCTTCCATCGATGCCTTCTACTAGGCCAGCTTCCAACACTGAACTACGCAGACTGAGGCGACCGGACCGTGGTGGAGGGTGAGGCAGTTGCACCGCACGACGCACACACAACACTCCGGATTGCCAGCATAAGTCTGGGTTCGAGGGCTTGCATGTGAACATCACCAGGTCAACCATTTGCCATACCCTGTTCTCGCAGTCCTCGTCCAGAGAGTGCTCGAATTGACCAGCAACCCCGACGTCGACGACATCGATCCGCATTGTATTCGCGTGGTCCAAACAAGGTGCGTCGTTTTCTCTTCATCAGCAGTCCACGACTGCAAATCTGCAATGCTCATGTGGGCAGCCACTACTGCACGCTGGGCGACGACGGCGAAGACGGGCCCCGCTCGCTACTGTGATCTGATCAGGCCGCTGCTTCATGACCCCTTCAGTCCTGCGCCTTTTGCTTGCTTTCTTCCTCCGGGATGCGGTAGTAGGCACTTTCCCTGACATGTTCTACGACAGTCCGACATCCAGCAGCCTGCGAGCCATCGATCATTGTCGACACCATCTCGACCGCCGGCAGATCGACCGCGTCCTCGCAGGGAGCATCCCACCATCACGCAGCTTCACGCTTGTGACTGCCCGGTGACTTGCATCCCTCGCCTTCAGTCTGACGCTATCTGGCTTGGCGGCGGGCGACCATCATTGTCAACCATTCACCTCGCACGCACGACGGGGCAGCAGCAGCGCGCACCCGTACATTTACGTGTCCGTTGATGTCGCATTGCAAACGACGCACGTTCGAACAAGAGGCTTGAAGCGACAGTGCGCATTGTACAAGTCATCGACAACACCCCCGCAGGTCTATTGTCTCTGCGCCATTGTCAGCGTCACCACCGCGTTGGCCGTGTCTCACCTTACCACATCCAATACCATCCGGTCTCAGATCGGCGGCAGTACGAGGGGCAGTCCGCAGTGCCGCAGCCCAACAGCAGCGCGCGTAGCATCGGCCTCTCGGAGTTGAGCAACCAACATTGTTCACACCCCTGGCGCATCACGACTTCACGAATCCATCCTCCTCATCAGCGAATGCAATATCAAGATCGTCAGAAACCTATACCGCCAACATTACTATTGTCCGGAAAGTGCAGCCATTTCTGAACACCCGAAATACACCTGCGCCCGGCAGCCGTCCGCGTGGTCCAGCTGCAAAGCCAAAGCGCGATAGGATTATTGCTAGCGCGACTTTGACATAGCAACCGATACCTCCTACTCCTAGTCGCCGACGTGCTACTGCTATTACTACTCCACCAGCTCCGGGGTCTCTCGGTCTTGCCCTCCTTCATCTTGGAGGGCCCAAGAGAGAGCCGTCGCCTGACATACTGGATATACCAATGCCGTGAGTCTATTCTCCCTTTCCGTCTGACCAGCCGCTGTTTCAATGCGCGACTGCCCCTCATCATAGCTTCACAAGAAATGCTGACAAGCCATGGCATACAGCGCGACATTTACGGTCAGCTCAGGCTCAGAGCGGGTGGTCGAGGTGTATCCCGACCGACGAGCCAACTCCTCTGCCGGTAGCGCCTCAGTACACTCCCCCACGTCCAGCGGCAGCCGTAGCTTCAGCTCCGCCAGCTCCGACAGCTACATCCAGGTGCACCACCCGCCGTTTGAGGAGGACGAGGACGATATAGACCCAGAGGATTCAGCGTCCCGGTCGCGGCAACCCACCTCTCGACGACGCAATACGGAGGCGCGACCAGCGCCCACTAGGCGGCATTCCTCTCGCCGAGTGGTGGTAGAGCGAGAGGAGCCACCGCGACGCCACCGATCACACACGCATCACGCAGGCAGACACCGTCGCGGAGAGTCGAGACGAACCCCGTCCGACGAGTCGAGCAGCGTGGCTTCGTATGACGACTACCCTTACGGCCACCATGGCGCACCGCAGCCCCCTCGTGCCTACCCACCTCCTTCCGGGTACAGGCACGTACCTGCGCACAGCCATGGTGGCTACGCTCCAAGCTCCGTTCCGCCGTACAGCGACCCTTATGCGGCCCATCACCAGGCCATGGTCCACGTATCGCATCAAGATCCTTTCGGCTATCCGCAACCTAACCCGTTCGGGCCGCAGTCAGCACAGAACAATCCGTTCTCGCCGATGAGCCAGGGCGGCTCCAGTTACTTTTCCACCGATCCTCATGCACCGTCCCCGCCAATCGGTCATCCACATCGACCACCGGGTCCTCCTAGGCCTCAAAGCTTCGCGGCGCCTTCCCAATGGAGCTCGGAGATGACCATGGCCGCCTACCCTCCTTCGGCTCATCCGAGCATGGCTCCTGGCATGCAGTATGCGCCATATCAGGTGCCGCAGATGCCTGGTATGGCTCCGGGCATGCCAGGTGGGTATCCCGGTATGGGCTGGCCAGGCTCTCACACCAGCTCACCCGCACCGAGAGAGGACGCGACGCTAGCCGAACTCGAAGCTTTGAAAGCGATGCTTCAGAAGCAGAAGGAAGATAAGGAAGGCGAGATGAAGGAGCAAGCTGCAAAGGCAAAGGAGGCCGAGAAGTCGAGCACTGCTGCGGAGCTAGACGCACTGAAGCAGCTGATTGCAAAGCACGAGGAGGCTCGGTTGGCAGCGGAGAAAGAGAGGATAGCGAGAGCTGAAGAACAAGCCGCGGCCGCCGCAGCCAAAAAGGCATCGGAGGAGGCCGAGAAGAGGAAGACAGAGGAGATAGCCGTGGCATCACAGAAGGCCAAGGAGGAAGCCGAGAAGAAGGCAGAGGAAGCAGCCGGCAAGGCGAGAGATGAGTACGAGAAGAAGCTCGCGGAAGCGCAGAAGGCACACGAAGAGGCACAGAAGAAGCAAAAAGAGCTTGAAGAGGAGGCGGCGAAGAACAAGCCCACGCCGGACTCCCTAAAGGCACCGATCAAATTCAAGGATGCTGTCGGCAGGAAGTTCAGCTTCCCCTGGCACCTCTGCAAAACGTACAAGGGAATGGAAGGCCTGATCCGGCAGGCCTTCTTGCATGTCGATGTGATTGGCGAGCACGTCCACCACGGCCACTACGACCTCACTGGGCCCGACGGTGAGATCATCCTACCTCAAGTCTGGGATACTATGATCCAGCCTGACTGGGAGATCACCATGCACATGTGGCCCATGCCCGAGCCGCCCAAGAAGTCCGAGAAAGACAGGCTTGCGGAGGAAGCTGCAGCTGCCGCTGCTGCCGATCCCTACAACGCACACGGCATCGACTTCGCCAGCCTCGGCATCGTCGACGTCGGCGGTGCACACCCGACCAAGAAAGCTTCCAAGAGGGGCAAAGATGCGAAGAGCAAGAAGCCCAAGAGCATGTCACCCGAGATCATTTCCGTGCCACAAGCGGGCTCGTTGCCGCCGCCGCCACCTCACTTCCCACCAGGCGTTATGCCGGAGGCGATGTTCCTCGATGACAAGAAGCGTCCGAAAGCCAAGCCAAAGAGCGGAAAGGAGCTATCACCATGGGCGGCCTGGATGGTCGGTGGCTCCGTGCGGCCGAAGAAGAGGTGATGGCACTTCTGAGATGGGCTACCATCAACACCCGCAACACTGAGCAAGGCGCTCCTCTCGTACCGCAAAGGACGCTTCCGTGCTCACTCCTCGCGGCCCGTCTTCTCCAGGCTCGCCTCCCCTCCCGCACTGCGCAGCTCTTGCGCAACCTCCCACTCTACGCCTTCGATCAAGCTTTCGAGCAAACCCTTGCTTCCCTTTGTCTTCTTTACCATATAACATCTGATTTACTCAGCGACATTCGCACGCGAAGGACAGACAGGCGCATGGGATTTTTTGCACTTTTCAGTCTTCACTCAATGATACCATTCTGTTTTTATAAGGAGCTCTTTTGGATGGCTCGGCCGGTTACGACGGGATGAGGTAACGGGTATAGATGTCCTGGCACTCAATGGGGGCGCGCCAGGACGAAGAAGGAGAGGAAGCGCCGGCGACGACAGGTTGGAGCCATCAGAGCTGTGCACTATTTGCGTTAGGCGTAATGGACGATACCAGATTGTTTATGAAGTTGCTTTCCGGAGGGCGTGCAACGTGCGAGCCTTTTGGCCGATTTGCGAGAGGAGATAGGAATGTATGAGAGGTGGTAATGTCTTACCGGGAGTCTCCCTGAGTGGATAGTCCTGTCAACTTTACGCTGCATAGGGTACTGTGTACAGCGATTCGCCAGACCATCGCCGGTGTGTGAGGTACAAAGCCTTTGCGCAGGTTGAAGATCAGGCGGGCTTTGGGCTTCGTGATTGAAGCTATTAAGATGACAAAAGGTGTTAGATGCTCACTTGAGCGCAGGGGCCGGAGAAGACGCCGCCGTTTGTCAGTGTAGGCCGTGTAATTGGATAGAATGGTATGCGGATGACGACTTGGACGAAAACCGGTCCACAGACATACGAGAGCGAGTAAGAAAAGCATGCGACTAAAGTAGGGAAGATGAGAAATCAACGAGAAGAGGGCTAGAGCAATTACACACGGAGGCTCCTGCTACTGTTTCGCTAAGATCTAAACGTATCTTTTGACGCTCGTGCATGTTTCCGTTCACCCACGATGGGATCTGACCATCGCATGAAGCTGCTTGGCCAGAGCTGGAGTGTTTCAAAGCTTGGATCTATTCATCTGGTCGGCGTACGATTCCTGTCATCATAACATATATTGAACATCTTACTTCTTCGTGTACGCCTCGCCAATGCCCCTCTGCACGGCCGGCCGCGCCGCAATACGGTCGATCCACTTCATGACGTTCGGGAAGGGCTTCATCTCGTCCTGCGTGAAGCCGGTGCGCTCCCAGCCCTTGACCCATGGCCAGGTCTTCATGTCGGCCACAGAGTACTCGCCCTTGCCGTTGCCGGCGAGATACTCTCTCGGGCCGTCGCCGTATTTGCCGGATAGCTGGATCTCGAGCACGCCGTAGACTCGGAGGGTCTCATTCTTGAACCGGTTGATGGCGTATTCGATCTTCTCGGGCGCAGCTCGTGAGAAGTGGTTGACTTGGCCTTGGTAGGGAGCTCCTGAGCCTATCCGTCAAGCATCGTAACGTCAGCGAGTCTCTCCTTGTCAAAGTCACAGATGTTGTGTGGTATGATAGGTACATAGCTTACCGTGCCAGAAGAAGACCCATTGCAAGCACTGGCTCCGCTCCATATCGTCCTTGAATCCAAACATGTCCTTCTTGTCATACTTCTTTAACAAATATAGCATCTCGGCGCTGGTCTCCATGACGGGAAACGGAGTCGAGCCGGTCGTGTTGTCAACGAGGACGGGAATGCGGCCATTGGGGTCGAGGCGCAGGAACCAGTCCTTCTTCTGCTCGTTGGTCATGATGTCGATGAGGGTCGTCGACCACTCGGTGCCGTAGGCGTCCTTGAGCTCCTCGAGCATGATCTGGACGGCTTGCCCATTGGGCGTGTTCATGGTGAGGAGGTGGAGGCCCTTGGCATTCTTCACCTCGGCGGGCGTCTCGTCGGTATAGACTTGGGGAGCCATGTTGACTGTGGTGCAGTGGAAGGTTCTTTGTGATCGTAACGGCAGTCCTGGTGCTCTTTGAAAAGGGGAGAGGAGTCTGAAGGGTATAGAAGTAGAAGGAAACGGTTTGTGTAGTAAGGTGGAAGTCAAAGACCTACGAGTTGCTGGCCACATGGTGACCGCGGTGGCCCTTATGAGCTCATGGGTCGCTGTACCTGTAGCCGTACGAGGGGGACAGTTCGATGACAGTGCAGGTGGGTTTGTCATCCGTGACGTGATGAGAGAAGCTTCCCCTCCATCGCCTCGATTCCACTTGCAATACATTACCAAGCTTACCTAGTTACCCAATAGTTAGCATGATCCATTCCTGCTGTACCTTACGTATACTCAGAATGATAACAGATTGATGAAAGATTGATGAAAGATTGATAGAAGTCAGGTAGTGGTCTGTCATCGAAGGGGAGTCATGAGGTGCAAGGTACTACGGAGGTAGGTACTAGGCTAGGTCACGTCTGCTGGTAATTCTATAGTGCCTCAGGCATTCACGAGAACCATCCACTGCGTGAACGTTTGACGCCGCCGAGATCACATGTGAAGCGCATGAACATTTTCGACGCGCACTTCCTAAGGTATGCCCCAAGGAGAAGGCCTCGTCTAGACGTGAAAATGGCGCAGGAAGACCTCATCACCGATCCCGCCCTCCTCTCCGTCCTAGACGCGGCTGCCCGCGCCCGCCAGCAGAGCTTGGCCATTCTCGACCTCCTCGAAGACTACCATCAACAAACAGCCTCGTCCTCCTCCCCGCCTTCCGATGAAGCCACGCTGGAGCAGCAGCTCGCGCTGTCGAAGCAACAGAAGGTCCTTCACACACACCTCGCCCAGCTGCGGGGGCTGAACAAGAAAGCCATCCTGAACACCCGCACCACCAAGCAGGAGACGACCGAAGCTCGACAAGAGATCGATAGTCTGCACCTGCAGCTGCAGAACCTGTACTACGAACAGAGTCACCTGCGGGGAGAGATTGCGGGATGCGAGGGATACGAGTACGTGACTATCTTCTCACATGGTATTGACTAAAAGCTGACGTGCGTCCCAGCCACCGCCACCGCACTCTACCAATGGCACCCATTTCAGACTTTCTCTCCACACACCCTGAGCATGCCGAGTCATCTGAGCACGACCTCACCATCGCGCGCATCCACGACGAGCACAAGGCGAGACTAGAGCTGGAGGAGCAGCGTCTGCATTTAGTCAAGAGGAAGGAGGCGTTGGAGCGGGAGACCAAAGGGAAGAGGGACGAACTCGCCAAGCTGGACGGGGACATAGAGAGGTGGCTAGGTGGGCAGGAGGCTGTTCGGAAGGTGTTTGAGGCGAAGGAGAGGAAGGTAGCGGCTCAGAAGGAGAAAGAGGGTGGTCAGCAGGGCGGTAGTCAGACGCCGCAGGTGTAAGACAGGCCCTTCTGTTGTAATGGCAAAGTCGAATATCGTGAAACGTCGTTGCACCGTCCCCACGCAGCCGAATCTTGCTTTCACAATGCTTATTGGCGACAGCTGACGCACGAGAAGCGTCAGGTCATCCTAGGCATGCGAAAGATACGACATGTAATCAAAGGGTACATGAAGCTGTCGAAAAGGGGCATATATCAGCCGTGCCTTCCACTTTCGCTATCGTTCGTACTGCTTGCTCGCAACAGTATAGGTACCTATTTTACCTGCTTGTATCAGATCGCCCTCCATGCCCCGCCCCTCGGCCATAAGTGAGCTTCGAGTGACCCCGCCCTAGCATTGGCTGCGTCATTGCCAGATCGATACCATCTCCAACCATATCGACTGTACTTTTGTACCTCACGCAGAGCTCTGCGCAACACCACATCGACCGTCTTCCCAGCTTTCTGCTTAACCGATCGAAATGGCTACAGGCGTTGGCATGTCCTCTTGCTGCCTCTCAGGCAAAATCCAAGAAGGCAAGCCTCAAGGTCGTGAGGCCGAGATCGCAGGCCTGCAGACCTACATCGCAGAGCCTAAGAATGGCGACACGACCAAGACCGTCGTCTTCCTAGTAGACATCTTCGGCTGGGCCCTGCCCAACATCCGTCTACTGTACGCCGACACCCCAATGCTGACCCACCTGCGCTGATCCTGACATGCCCACAGCGCGGACGAGTATGCCGCCGCCGGCTTCACGGCCTACATTCCCGACGTTCACGAAGGTGACAGCCTCGACCCGTCCTTTTTGCAGACCGTCGAGCCCCCTCTACCACAGCGGGAACAGCAATCCGTGACGGACAAGGCCACATCGACAGCTCAAGTCGGCGCTACACTCGGCCCATGGCTCATCAAGCACCGCGAAGCCGTCGCGCGACCGATCATTGAGAACTTTATCGACAAAGTCCGCTACGTCCCCGGCACGAACAAAGTAGGCGTCATCGGCTTCTGTTGGGGAGGCCGGTACGCCATCCTCGCTGGTCAGAAGGGCTTCAGCAGTGCCGAGGGCAAGGGCGTGGACGCGGCGTACGCTTGCCATCCCTCGCTCGTTTCCATCCCGGCCGACTTCCTCGACGTCTCGGTGCCTCTGAGCTTGGCGCTGGGGAGCAAGGATAGCCTGCTCGGCGAGTACGAGGCGAACCAGATCAAGGAGCTGATGGAGAAGAAGAGGGGTGGACAGGAAGGTGAGAAGTGCGAGAGCGAGGTTAAGATCTTTGAGGATCAGGTGCACGGATTTGCTCTTAGAGGGGACTGGAGCAGTGAGAAGGATAAGAAGGCTATGGATCAGGCGACGCAGCAGGGGATTGAGTGGTTCAAGAAACATCTGGCATAAGGAGCCGAAGCTTGTGCCTGCTTGTATTTGCAGACTGCCTGAGCAGGGAGGATGGATCTCACTCGGCTATCTATACTGCTACGTTACGTTGGCACAACTGACAATTCTCTACTGTTCCGCTACGATCAAGCCGCGGTGTAACCCTAGCTAATGATACTTGTTCCGGTCAGCCAGTTTGTCATTTTCGAGGTAGACCTCAATTTGCTGATCCATCTTATGATCAACATCCTTGCAGCAGGCGCAGGCAATGAGGCCAACGATACCGAAAGCCATGGAAGTCATCGCAACGATACTGGTGCCTACGTTAGCCATGAAGACGAGCGACTCGGCGAGACGAACTTACAAGAATGCCTCGCAGTACGCTTCTTTCGCCGCCTGAGTGACGGCAGAGACGACGGCCGATGTGAAGTTGGCAGTGGATAGGTCTGTCGTGCCAATGGCGGCTAGAACCTGTGTGAGTTGACTCTTGGGAAGGCCAGCGTTGAGCGCAGCCATCTCTAAAGGCGCTCCCAAGGCCCGAATTGAGATGCGGAACAGTCCATTATTGCTGCAGGTACAGTACTTGTGCTAGCCGCAAGACATGTCCAAGGCCAAGCCCAAGCCAACGCTACACGGACTCCCACTGCACATGAAAAGTGCCTGGCGCCATGCTGTACATGCATGCCGAAAAGTCTACTGTGCGGCACGGCACACGTTGACACGGGCTCGGCAAGCTGGAAAGTCTACCGCCGCTAGTCCCACGATCTCACGCGATGGAAAACTCTCTGATCTTCCACTTTGGGAGCGCCGAGGCCAGCAATCTGCAGCTGAGCATCAAGTGGTGCACCCGATTGGTTTTGCGCACGCCACAGCAGAGACAAGGCTCAGGAACCCAAGCGAACGTTTGAACGAGGTCAGGCCAGAACCTTTGACTGCTAGGCAAGTCGGCATTCAGAACCTTAGGACCTGCATCCTACCGACTATCGTTTCGGTTGCTGTAGAGCTAAAATCATCTGCTATATAGAGGCACGACATGTGCTGTGCGGCGTCGGGTAGGTCCTCGACATCCTTTCACTTTCGTTTCCAACACACTCGTTTAGATCAAGCTCAACGTCGTTGCAGCACCATAGCCGGCCTCATGAAGCTTACACTCACATTCTTGACGGTGCAATGTCTCGTAGCTCATGTCGCGGCCCAGTCCTTGAGTGCTGTCCTCTCATCTCAGAAGAATCTCACTTCCCTCAATGAGCTGCTTACGGGTCAGCTATCTCAACTGGTCGACGAGCTGGAACGCCATGACCTCAACGAAGATCCTATCACCCTTCTTGCGCCCTCCAACCAGGCTTTCGACACGCTTCCTAACGTGCAAACCATCGGCCAGGCAGTGAGCGACAACAATACTGCAGAGCTAGAGAACATCCTACGCTATCACGTACTGCCCGGTATCCATTCCTCGCAGACCCTCAACTCCTCTTTCGCGTTCTATCCGTCGCTATTGACGGCCCAAAACTTCACCAACGTTACGGGCGGTCAGCGAGTTGGCGCGGTGCTGCAAAGTGGCACACCGCCGGAAATTGTTTTCCTATCTGGCCAAGGCACACGCTCAGCCGTCTCAAAGCAGGATATACCTTTCAAGGGAGGGTGAGTGGAAAGCGGATATTCTCGAACTGCGAGTCTGGACTAACATCATGACATAGCGTTATCCAACAGATAGACGCCTTCGCGATCCCTCCACTCCCATTTGTCGACACCGCAGCAACGTACAACTTAGCGGACGGGGCCCAATCGATCACGTCGTTCCTAGGAGCCGTCTATGCGCAAAGCAACGCCTCTTTACCGCGCTTGCTGAACACAACGAGCGACGTGACCATCTTCGCACCTGCCAACGTCGCTTTTGAGCTCGTAAGGGGGGCCCTCACTTCTCTTCCAAGCAGGGCGCTGAACGACATCCTGTCCTACCACGTGGTACCCAGCAACGTTGGACCAACATACAGCTCAAACTTCACCAACGCTACAACGCTCCGCACACTCCAAGGCCAAAACCTCACAATGTCCTTCAGCTCCAACTCCTACTTTCTCAATTCGGCCCGCATCCTGACCACCGACATCCTGATCGCCAATGGTGTGATCCACATTATTGACAATGTCGTCAGCCCAAATAGTACGGCTGCGCTGCCCAATCCGGAGACCTATACGCAAGCACCTATCCTGCCAACTACAGGCGTGATCAACTTTAACAGCTCAGCCGCGCCTTTCACGACCTTCGTCCCTGGCTACGTGCCGAGTTCTACGAGCGAAACGGCTTCCTTCTCCACCGACAGTGCGAGTGTGAGCGGGGGGGACATGCTTGCAACGGCGAGCAGTTCATCGACGAGAAGCGCCTCATCGGGCGCGGCCTCGCCATCAGAATCTGTTACTTCCAGCGCCAGCCGTGTTCACAGCAAGATGGGTTTCGATTGGGTCTTCGGAATACTGACCGCCGGGGGCCTGTTCGTGGGTGCTTGGATGGCATGCTGAACGAAACAGTAGATGTTCTCACGCACGTAATGCTTAACGACTAATCTGAATTCTACGTCTTACTGGCCGTGCTTAGCTTTCCACTCCTCGTACAGTGCCGTACCATAATCGCCCCGATTCGGCAGTCTCTGGATGGTATGGATATGGTATTTCTTCGGCAGAGCATTAGCCAGCCACACGCCATTGTGATGGTCAAATTCGTTCATAACTATAGGTCCGTGGATGCGGAAGTAAAAGGGTGTCTGGTCGTTCACTGGACCGATCCAGCCGAAGTACGTCTCGTCCAGATGCTTCTCCACGCGCTTTAGGAAGACGTCTCGAGGTCCATCTGGTAAGACTTCGTTGAAGATGCTGATGATCTCTAGAAGTTCTGTCCGCTGAGTGCCGTTCATGTCCCGCCCAGGAAGACCAGCATAAGGTACGACGCGATTGTCCTGATGTGCGCCTCCTAGACCCCGAAGATCTGCTGGATTCCAGGTGCCACAAGGCATTGTCTCGCCGGTAATGTCGTCAATGTCGCCCTGTAGCGTCGCTTGCTTCTGTTGCTCTGGGGATAGCGCTTTCATAAAGCTTAGGCCGGCTTCCTCTTCTCTGTTCAGCACTTCCATTCCCTTGTTCGGACCTTCGTCGATGATGTTGGGCTCGGCGCCGATGAAGAGGGGTCCGATTACGACTTCGCCTTTGAGCGAGAAGAGATTGAGGCAGAGGTGGTGACCAAAGACATTGAATCCCCACGGTCCGTCTTCTGATGGATCTCCGAAGAGGCAAAAGTGATACGAGTGGGCGTTCATGACATTGGTAAGTCTTGTCAAGCCGCCAAGAAACTCATTCATCAGCATCGCTGTCCAGACCTTCTTGTAACCCACATCAGATAAGCTAGCTCTGAGGAGGTCGTGAACAGCTTGACGTAAAGGGTCCGACATCTCTTCGATTCTCTTGCCTGCATCTACCACAATGACCTGTGTGGGGCGTTAGAGTAGCGCTTGAGACGAAGGCGAGTGGAGTCGGATACTTCAGGATTGCTCCATGCTCGCCACTCGTGCGCATCTACTGCGTATCTGAAGGCTTTACTTTCGTCCGGAAGGGCGGTCGATATTACTTTCTTGCCGGCGTCTACCATCTTTCTGATCGGTCCGTCAGCCGACGCATCGTAGTGCCAGAGGTCTGGGACCACTTTGCCATCGGTGGTGAAGCCATGGTAGGGCTGATTGTAGTTCTCGACCCACCCTCTCGCGACTGGAGTTAGGAAAATGTCCTCGTTGCTCAGGACTCCCTTGGCGTGAGTCCTGGCGTCTCTGTCACTGGGATGCAGTCTCGGATGGTCCAGTGGGATGAGATAGTCGCGAAAGTTACCAGACGACTCGATGATCTTGGCTGATTCGCTCGGATCGTTGGCCATGTTTGCGCTGTGTAGATGTAGGAAGTGATGGCGTCTTACTCTGACTGCGTAAACCACCTACCTACAGGTACCTTAAAGAGGCGTTGCTGTATATGACCTGGTCGGGTAAAAGCAAACCCCGTCGTCGGCATTCACTTAGCCGATGCCCTACTTCTATCCCGTCCTTGTAAGCTGCAGCTGCGTACTTTAAAGTGCCTTACCAGACCAGATAGGGCAACTTACTGAGTACTCGGTCCATGTGGCGGGTGACGCAGGTCACGGAAGCAGCTGGAGGTTATTCAGGTCTAGGCGATGCGGCCGTCTCTATGAGATTCTTCATCATGGCCACTGCACGAGCGTTTCACACTTCATCATGGTTACACCGCAGACACAGCAGACTTCTCCCTCCCCACTGGACATCATCGTGATTGGAGCAGGCCTGAGCGGGTTGAGCACGGCCATCTCGTGTGCTCTGGCGGGCCACAATGTGGTCATTCTAGAAGCCGCCAAAGAGCTGGCCGAGGTGCGTGAAGATGGCATGGAGCTGGTAGACTACACTGACAAGACTCAAGATCGGCGCTGGGCTGCAGATAACACCCAATGCTTCCAAGATCTTCCAGCAATTTGGAGTCTATGATGAGCTCGAGGCGACGGCTGCGGAGCCTTCTTTCCTGCAAGTGCGGAGATTTTGCGATGGCAAGATCTTGTCGAGGACGGATGATTTCAATGGCGACATGAGGAGAAAGTACGGCGCGCCTTTCTGGGATCTCCATCGCGTAGACGTGCAGAGAGCGTTAGCAGACAGGGCGAGGCAACTCGGTGCTGAGTTACGGCTGGGCGCCCGTATCGCGGACGTGGATTTCGACGGGCCATTGGTGAAATTGGAGAATGGCGAAAAGATCACAGCAGACCTCGTGGTAGGCGCCGATGGACTTTGGTCCAAGTGCAGAGAACGCTTCCTAGCGATGAAGGGGCAGTCAGACTCGCCTCTGCCGACTGGCGATCTTGCATATCGAATTGTACTGAAGCTTGACGAAGTGGACGACCCGGTGTTGCGAGAGTGGATTTCAAAACCCTCATGCCAATTCTGGATTGGCCCAGGGGCGCATGTGGTCGCATACTCATTACGCGATGGCTACATGTTCAATATTGTGCTGCTGGTACCCGACAACCTCCCAGCAAACGTAGCAAGGCAGCCGGGATCATTGGACGAAATGCGACAGCTGTTCTCAAGCTGGGATCCTGTGCTGAACCGCTTCCTCGACCAAGTCAAGACAGCCGTCGACAAGTGGAAGCTGATGCATCGACCAGAGCTCGACAGCTGGGTCAGTGAGAAGTCCAACTTTGTCTTCGTGGGCGACGCCTGCCATCCGATGCTGCCCTACCTCGCCCAGGGGGCCAACAGCTCCATTGAGGATGGAGCCGTGCTAGGCAATGTGCTTGCTGCTCTTGACGCGAAGAGCCAATTACCTCAGGCCCTCAGCCTCTACGAACAGCTGCGCAAGAAACGCAGCGAAGCAATCGTTCGCGAGACATTTGCTCAACGGAAAGACTTCCATATGGTAAACGGGATGGAGCAGCAAGCGCGGGACGAACTGATGCTGAGTCAACTCGGCACGCAGATCACCACCAGATTCCCAAGCAGATGGCAATGCCCGGAGGTACAGCCGTGGTTGTACGGGTACGATGCGCAGAAGGAGACCGAAGCCGCGCTGCGAGAGGCGCCTCTAGGGCGCGCACGGCAGGCCAGGTCTGTAGACGAGTGTAGACGGTAGCACGCGACAAACATTCCTGATGTCCCGTTATGCTTATGCCTTGTGCTCGCACGCACATCTCCGGAGTCGCGCAGGGTGACACGGCTTCATCTGAATCGCGCGCTTCATCTGCCTCGTGCAACCCGACTGCAGGCTCAGAAGCCCCCGCCGCTCTGTGGTGCGCCGCCCGTAACCTGGGCTATGGGCCTGTCACATCTGCGAGCACCCGGCGTAAACGTGACTTCTTTCCATCCCTATGGCTACCTCATCGTCGTCGTGGTCGCTGGGATCTCCTACTGCTGACGAGACGAGACCATGTACGTAGGTAGATACTGATTTGTACTACAACATCTCAAACCCGTCCACTCCACGAGCGTCGCCACATGCGTTCATCGGCGGTCCACGCCATACACAACCTGATGGCTGTTGAAGCACGGTGGAGGAGGAGCGACGATTGTATTGCGCGAGCTTCTCTGTGCCAGTAGTGCTGGCCCCGCGAACGCTCCACAGCACTCACTCCTCACATCTTCTCGATGCACACCTTACTGTATGCGGCAAAGATCGTAAGGCTAGAGACGTGTGCGACACCCACCACTCCCCTCGGCGCAGCAGCCCAGGGCGAATGATTCCCGCCCTGTCTGTGTGCTATCGACTGTGCGAGTGAGATCGTGGAGAGCGATGCAAGGGCGTCTGATTCGCCCGAGGCCCTGCAATCTACCTTTACGGATGTGGTGGCAGCAGCAGCGGCCGTGGCAGCAAAGCAGACCAGCTCTTCTCTGGAATGATGTAAACTATGTCCCGGTTTCTTTCGCACACCCGGCGTAACCTTAGAGGCTGCCGAGGGCGGGCACGAGCACGGCATATCGTCGTCCATCATGTTTGCGCATCGTGGGCGCATCTGTGTTTGCATACCTACATATCTGAGCCAAGGTAGAGTCACTATCTAGCCGCCACGCCGCTCTGAGAGCTCGTGATTGCGCTGCCGGCGTGGCTTGCTCATGAGCATCGATCGGTACCACGCTGTCTTCACAGCTGCCTCAGTATTAATACTGCGAGAGCGGAGCGCGGAAGCGAAAGATGGACGACCCGGAGAGAAAGATGTCGAACGTACAGCTGGCGGAGGATGAGGTCAAGCAACGCCGAGATGGACCGCCTCAACGATGTGAGTCTTGACACGGGACGACGCGGGCAGGGTACAAGACCAGAGCATACTACATTACGTCCATTACTGACTGAGCGCTCACGTAGACCCCATCCCAAGTAACGACCCCAACGACCCATTGAACTGGTCGCTCACGGCCAAGATCACGACGTACGCGACCATCTGCCTCTTCTCCTTCATAGCCAACGTCAATGGCTCCAACTTCACCGTTGCCGTGGTGCCTCTCTCTAAACACTTCAATACCGATCTCAACCATTCAACCTTCTTGGTGGGCTTCAACGTGCTGATGTTTGGCTTGGGCAACATCTTATGGGTTCCAATGATGAGAGTCCTGGGCAAGCGACCGGTTTATCTGCTGGCCCTCGTGCTCTTCGTAGTGGCCAATGCGTGGAGTACACAGGCACAGACATGGGGCAGCTTGCTCGGTGGACGCATGGTCTCTGGCTTTGCTGCGTCGGCAGCCGACGCGACGGTGCCGAGCGCGGTCGCGGATATGTTCTTTCTGGAACAGAGAGGTCATTGTATGATGTTCTTCCACCTTGCACTCGCGACCGGCATCTTCCTAGGTCCGTTGATCAACGCTTGGATCGTCCAGCTACACACCTGGAGATGGTCTTGCGGCTTTCTTGCCATTGCTGGCGGCGCTATCTTGGTTCTCGCTGCCCTGCTGATCCGGGAGACGCAGTACACGAAGGAGCGTCGGCAGTATGCGAAAAGTGAGATACCAGCAAAGCGCTCTTACATGGGATGGCTCAGTCTGACCGTGGGATTTAACGACGATCAGCCTCTTCAACGCTTCGCCCGAACGTTCTGGGATATCATCCGAATAGCATTCTATCCACCAGTCTTTTGGATCGGCTGCCTCGCTGGCATTTTCGTCGGCTGGACGATCGTTGTCCAAGTGAGTGCCTCCCAGATACTACTGATGCCTCCATATCGCTTCCAGCTTGGCTTCGTGGGTGCCTTCTCCATATCTGGCTGGATCGGCTGTGTCTTGTCCTTCTACTTTGGTGGCAAACTGATCGACTTCCTCGCCAACCGCGCCAGACGGCACGACCACACCTCCAAAGCGAGGCCAGAAAAGCGCCTCATCGCTCTCTTGATCCCTGCCTTCCTGGCGCCCATCGGCTTAATCATCTATGGACAGTGCTTTGCTCACCGAACCACTTGGGTCGGCCCAGCATTTGGATATGCGATGCACTCTTTCGGCTTTACCGCCACCAGCAACATCGGGGTCACCTACGCCGTCGACTGCTACCAAAACTTTGCGGGCGAAGCGCTCGTGACCATTTTCGTCGTCAGGAACATTATTGCGCTCATCTGTAGCTTCTATTCGAACGAATGGATACGACTCGAAGGACTGGAAAAAGTAAGTTGTTACGATAATTGCCGTTTGTGAATTCGCTCGCTGACATCGTGAGTAGGTCACTGGCACCATGGCTGGCATACAATGGGCTGTTCTTGCGATAGCTTTTGTCTTTTACTTCTTTAGCAAGCGCATTCTAACATTCACAGATTCGTACGGGCCGCAGAAGCGCCTGCCTAGGAGTTGACGGACTGTGCACAGCGAGCGGTCTGATAAATGTCGTATGTAGCGAGAGCCTCATGTCATGAACGATTCCGATCATCATTTTCAGTATGCTCTTGACGAACTATTATCGCAGTCATGAGAGTTATCCCGAAACATTCTTTGACTAATTGATTTTGCTGCTTTGAGATCGAAAGCGATTGCAAAATGTTAGACAGCAGGACCTTGCATTGATTTGGATGGGTTGCAATGCTTCTACAATTGAGCTCTGGCTGGTACGTCCTTCCACGCCTCATCAAACCCGGCGGACCTGACCCACCGCGGTCCTCCCACCTCGACGCTATCAATGACACTGCACGCCATTCGTAGCCAGTCATCCCTCTTGACTCTGAACTCCTCCCTGTCCTCAAACGGCTCGCACACCTTTTGTCCATGTGCTAGCGCCCTGATGACTTTTGACACATGCCCGTCGTCCTCGATCGAGCAGGCTCGACCTTGTACGCTTTCCCAGCTCGCTGGCTGCTTTGGCTCGTACTTTCTGATCAGATCGAGACGAATCTCCGGACTTTTGCGGGAGGCATACATGGCAAGGTCGTTCCAGACCTTCCATTCCAGCAATCGACACTTGTTAGCCTCGCTGATCCAGTCGGCGTGCAAGAAGGCCGAATAGAAGATGGCGCAGTTGACGCTGTGGATGAAATAGAAGTCCCATTTGATCGCTTTGCCTGGCCTTTGCGCCCCAGCTGTGAAGTACGCCGTGGCGTTGATCATCTCGGCAGTCTTACGCTCAAGCTCGTCAGGCTGTACGCGGTACTGGGAAGCGTAGTGCACCATTCTTTCCGCGGCACGGTTGATGATTCCGTCTCGTAGTTTGTTGTCATCAGACCATCGCGGCGCCTTCTGGAGGTCAGGATTCGCGTGGATGGCATCAAGGAGCTCGACCATCGTCCCTGAAGGCTCACTGCCTCCCTCCCTAGCTGACATTTCCGCGAGTTTGAAGAATGGGGATAGATAATGGTCATGCACAGCCGCTTGAGCAAGCGCCTCAGCAACTATAGCCGGCTGATGGAACTCCACTCCAAACCCAAGGTGAATGCAGGGGTGTAGGAAGCCCGAATAAGTTCGCGCGAGAAGGCCATCGGCCCTCTCATCACCAGCCAGGAGGTACTTGTTGACCACATCCTGCCAGCTCGACCTCGCCATTTCGTCTTGAAAGAAGACCAGGAAGTCGTTGAAATGTTTCTCCTCGCCTAGGCGGCTACTAAACTTTTCGAGGTCGTGCAGCTCGGCGAGCGCTGCGCCATCTAACGGCTGTGGCGGTCGCTGGTAGCCTACGTTACCATTGTAGGCTTCCTGAATCTCGCCTGGCCCCGCGCCTAGGGCGTAGAGGGTTAGGAGATGATGTGCTATATGGTTGTGGAAACCCGAGCGATTGAAGAAGACGTGGTGCTTCTCATGATTCTTCTGCAGCAGTTCAGAAGCGGCGTTAGCGGACTCTTGGAGTATGCCCTGCCGGTAGTACTGGGGCGGCGTGCCCAGAGAAAGGCGGACAGTGCTTGGTGTGGCCATAGTCCGCAGTGAGTGTCGGCTCTTGAACGTGCTGGAAAGGGGGGCGTATCTCGTGTCTGCTTTGGCGTTTCGGAAAGGTAACCTCCGGCTGATGACTTGCTTACATAGATCAGTGTGTCTATAGCTCATCGCTCACCAAGACGCAGGGTGTAGAGATAATGGTTCTCAGCTGTGCTACCTACTGTGCCTCCCTTAAATACATTGACATCAAACGGGCAAACATGGCACCGGAGGGAATAGAAAGCGGGGTTGGCTGTAAGGGGCGCTTACGAGAGAGGGGAGGGTAGGTCAAGGCAAGGCCTACCGCATTTGACATGCTTCTCGCATGTTCATGTCTTCTCACAGTCTTACGACCGCCCGGACGAGTATGGAGCCCTAAGCCCGCCGGCTTACTCACGCTGGTGTACTGGTCTACAAAGAGCGGAGAGACGTCTGCTGGTAGGAGCTGAGGTGTCCGGTCCTGTTCCGGCACCGAGCTGCCCGGGCGGTACCGAGACGAGGGGGACCGTGCACGCGTACTAGCGCGATTGGAAATCAGCCGACGCGGTCGCGACGGACGAACGAACGAGCATGACCTCGTCTAGCAGGTAAGACTGCTGTACCAAGTGCACTGCTGTACATTACTGCTGTACATCGCCCGCCATGAAACGGAAGCGCAAGCATGGAGCTGAACAGCCAAGCAAAAGGCCCAAGAGGGACCTCGACATGGGTGCAATGGCAGCGACGTTGCCGCTTTTGCGCCAATACTACCCTCAAGTCCTTACGCTTAGGCAACACCTGGCGTCCGAAGGCTCCAAGACATCGAGGAAGCGCCGCCGCAAGATCCTGCAACATGGGCTTTCTATCGGCAAGGAAGCAAGCCAGCGCCACGTAGATGAAGGACTGCGCCGGCTCCTTGACACGACCCTCGTAGGCGCCTTTGACCGCGTCAACGCAGTCAGTCTTGAAAGCATCGATAAAGACATCAGCGTCTTCACGCAGCAGGTAAATGACTCGACCACGACCATCAGTCCTACACAAGGTGCTCTTAGGCAAACAGAAGTAGGTGCTTTTGATGTCGCACCGCGTTGGTTCTGTCGTTGCCGAATGCTAGATCACTAATCATCATCTGGAGCAGATCGTCGATTTCGTAGTGTGGCAACTGTTTAGGAGAGACCCAAGCAGTTGGAGACCCGCCCACATGTTGTGCCATGGCTACCAACGAACGGCCAATCACGGTGCTGAGCTGGCAATGGTCTCTGGTATTCCCGGCATCTTCACCAATTGCCAAAATCCACACGTTGAGGCTTTGAGGAAAGCACCCTGGACGCAATTACCCAGTCTACTAGGTCCGGGAGCCGAACGTATCTTGAGTGAACTTCTTCTGGACTGCGGCATCTTTTTGCCGGTACCCGACAGTAACAACCTCAGCCAACTCAGCGGAACGCCGATGTGCGAGCTGAAGCCCGTCTCGCACCTGTCTACTAAGAGGAACAGCCGGCCTGAAGGCGAAGCGAAGGCCGTGAAGCTCGGCACGTCAATGTGTCGCGGGCTTTCAGACATTCGCTTTGTGCGCCACCGGATGTTGTACGCTCGTCCATCCCTCACAACAAAAGGTAGCCCACGCTTTGGATTGCCGTACGTGCATGTATTGAATCGCCTGTCAAACCGTCACTCTGCTAGCGAGACGCTTCACACGATGAAATACATCTTCCCACGACAATTCGGCTTGCACAACGCCTTCACGTCAGACACCAGCCGACTTGACACAGCTTTGCCTTCCAAAGACTATGCACTGCGTGAGCAGGAAATAGCTCGCAGCGAACAGCGTAGAAAGCGTCGGAAGCTAGGAGCAGTGACGGCAGACGATTACGCTACTACTGAGCAACTGCCTAAACGATTGAGAGGTAAACCCTCGGATCTTGTTGGACGCATTCGCAAACGACACGCGAGTTGTGCGTACAGGACCCTACTGGAGCATTACTGTCCCAGTCCCCCTGACAGTGGATACTCCGAAGAGGGCTCTACTCGCTATGCCTCGTCCGCTGCAGAGGTCTCGGCGTTCTGTCGCGCTGTCATCGCCAGGGTGTTCCCAAAGGAGATTTGGGGCTCCGGTGAAGGGCAAGCCGCAAATCACAGAACGACGTTCCAGCACGTCGACCGTTTCGTGCGATTACGCAGGTACGAAAGCATGACCATGCATGAGGTGCTCCAACCAATGCGTATCAGAGATGTCTCGTGGCTGGCTCCACCGAGCATCCAGCCCGACTTGAAGTTAAGCCAGACAGACTTCGCAAAGCGCACAGAACTGCTGGCTGAGGTGCTCTATTACCTGTTCGACTCTTTTCTGATTCCACTTATTCGGGCCACTTTTCACGTCACAGAGTCGAACGTGCATCGCAACCAGCTCTTCTACTTTCGCCATGACGTCTGGAAGGCCATGTCCGAGCCGGCTTTGGTGCACTTGAAGGACAATATGTTCGAGGAGTGGAGTGCTAAGTCGGTCCGGAAGAACATGGCCAAGAGGGTTTTAGGTGTAAGCCAGGTGCGCCTCCTGCCAAAGGAGCAAGGGATGCGCCCCATCATCAATCTCCGTCGGCGAGCCCAGAAATTGCAATATGGACAGATCGTCCTCGCCAGAAGCATCAACAGCATCCTCACCCCAGCGTTCAGCGTGCTGAATTATGAGAAGGACGCAAATCCGCAGAGAATTGGTTCCGCGCTCTTCTCAGTCGCCGACATGTTCCCTCGCCTTCAGATGTTCCGCGACTCGCTTTGCCAACAGGGCCTAGGAAGCGTACCGCTGTACTTTGCGAAAGTCGATGTGCAAGCCTGCTTCGATACTATACCGCAAAAGCGGCTGATGGCTCTGGCGGAACGCATCATCCGTGCTGACAAGTATCATGTATCGCGCTTTGCCCGAGCGAAGCTGGTCGGTGGGCACAATGAGGACACACCTGGCTTTGGCGCCAGGCCGTCTTGGAAGTTCTCGACGAAAGCTACGACCCAACGCCGGCCGAAACAGCCTACCGAAGCTGCGCTGGAGGCTTTGGACGGCCGAACGCGTTCAATATACGTCGACGGTATCGTGCAGAGGCCGGAAAGCCGTGAGGTCGTGCTTGGGCTGTTAAAGGAGCATGTGGAGATGAACGTCATCAAGATGGGCAACCGTTTCTATCGTCAGAAGCAAGGTATACCGCAAGGCTCTATCGTCTCCAGCTTGCTGTGTAGCTATATCTACGCTGAACTGGAGCAAGAAGTGCTGGGCTTCCTCTCTGGCGGACACAGTCTGCTGCTGAGATTGATTGACGACTTCCTTGTCATTTCGACGCGAAAGGATATAGCTGAGCGCTTCATGCACATCATGCATCATGGGATACCCAGCTTTGGCGTGACTGTCAAAGCACAGAAGAGCCTTGCCAACTTCGATGTGCAAATCAACGACGAACCCATTTCGAGATCGTCAGCCTCGACCGCATTCCCGTACTGCGGCAATGCCATCGATACTGTGACTTTGAACATCAGTAAAGACCTGCAACGGCGGCGCAAAAGCACCATTGCAGACTCCGTGACTGTCGAGTACTCAAAGCTTCCAGGCCAGACTTTCTATCGCAAGACGCTCAATGGCTTGAAGCTTCAGATGCATGCCATGCTGCTGTCGACGGCGTACAATCACCTACACACCGTCCTTGGCAATCTCTACCACGGCTTCGTTGAGGTCGCGCAAAAGGCATACCACTACAGCCGTTCACTGCCGGCCGACAAGCAACCTGGAGACCAGCTCGTCATCAGTAAGTTCATCTGCTATTAGCTAATAATGCTACGTCCGAGACGCACCCCACGCGCTCCCGCGATCAGCAATCGTAGTGCGCACTAGCTCTGATAAGACAGGCGATATGGTGTGGTGGATCCATAAGCGCTGACTCTTTCTAGGGACCATTGACGATCTGATAAAGCTTGCCTGCGTCCTAATGAAGCGCCGTAAGCGCACTAGCAAAGACCTCTTACCTTACGACTGCGCTATTACGAACGCTCAAGCAAGATGGTAAGTCGATTTTTTAATTGCCGTGTCGCTAGCGGGCCTGTCAGTCGGGATCTCCGATCTATCCGCGAACTGCGTGCCTACTGCAGTTAACGAGCGAACCGCCCATGTGGCGTTACATCTCAGACGGAAGCTGCTTTGCATGCACGCCTATGCACGTTGCAGCCACAGTCCGTGTCATTTTGCTCGAACACCTGTCTGGTATGTGTAGGCTGACAAGAGTAATGACGCAGGCTCGCATGCGTTGCCTTTCGCGCAGTGTTCAGCAGACGACAGACGAAGCACACGGCGATGCTGGGGTGGGTGAGCGAGCAGCTTCGGCTCCCGGCGTTGAGGGCGCAGCGAAAGCTGCTGGAGCCGATCTCCAGTGCCTACCAGATGGTATAAGATTGTCGGTATCCGTCCACTACTTCGTTGTACAAGTTTGTAGTGTAGAGACACGGGACACTACCACTTACTAAGGTATCGCTTGCGCGAACCACAGAGGCCACTCCCTCGCGGCGTCCGCAAAAAGGAAGACCTCGAGCCCTATCCAATAAAAGGTCTAGATCAAGTCGAAATTTCTATTTTGAGTTTGGCATGCGAGCCATCGTCAATTCGCCATGCTGATCTTCGGGTGATCTTGTCAACCGAGCAGGAAGCGCCGTCTGTCGCGCAACAAGGACAGGGAAGTACCTAGGAAAGCCAGCTGGAACAGATGAGCCAGGGACATGTCACTGTGGTTCGGTGTATTGTTGTCAACGCGCTTTGGAAATTGCGCTCTTGAAGTGTTCGCCGTTGGGCAATTGCAAGAGGGGCTGTCGCGCGCTTGCACATGGTGGCATGTGGAAATGGAAATATTCATGCTTGGTTCGGTTCACGGCGGCATGCAGGTGCTGCATGAAGTGTGCATTGGACCGTATGGAGGGTAATTGTGCATGATGTGTGGCTGTTGCGACTGCTGCATTCCAGACTGGAGACATACTTTACGAGTGATGAGGCCGGCTGCAGCGACCATGTCATTGTGCGCGCCGCCAGCACATCACCTCCCGCCCATCTGCTGCATCTTCGTCCGCATCATTTCTATTCTTCTGCTTCATCAACTTGATAAGAATCTCATTGTTAGTCTGCACATATCGTGAGTTTGACCGGTCCGTCGTCGACTGCTCATGAATCCACCGCCCCCGCGGCCGCTTCGTCTCGTGATTGGTCCATCGGCGCTGGAGCTGCATCGTCAACGGCGAGGAAGTTGGGAGGATCCTGGCTCCACGCGCTACCACTCGCTAGCCCCTGAGGCGGCAGTACAGAGTTCACCACCGTTGTTAAGACGCCCGACACTCGCGGCGCAGAAGGAAGATGACGGCTCTGTGGGCTCCCGTGCCCGTGCCAGCGCCAATTCCACCACCGCACGCCTCTCCCCACGACGACCCCGACGACACCAGCGACAGCGATTCCCACCATCTCGACCAGGAGCGCTCGCATTTCTTACGTCCGGACCATGGCCACTCTCGTTCATCAGTAATCTTCGGCAAGCGTAATAAGGGCGGCCCGAAACATCGCCAACCTGTGTTCTGTGCCAGTCTCCCCGAGATTGACATTGGCTCACTCCGCATCGGAGGCTACAGGTCGTTGACGAATTCGGGATTGGACTTGGAGAATAAGATGATGGCGCAAGTGGACGAGAACACGGCGGTCGAGACGGCGCCTTCGAGTCCGCCAGAATTGTCCTATTCAAAGAGCTCGAAATCGTCCAATTCCTCGTACCGATCAGACAGTCCATCGGATGGCGAGGCCACCGAGAAACTCGCGCCATTCGACGACGTGACACTACAAGAGGACTCTGAACGGGAGAGTGTGGAAGACTGCAATGTGAAGCCTGAGAGCAGACCGACGCTCCGACGGCCACTGAAACGATCTACGTCGGGCGGCGAGGTCAGGCGGAGCGGCATGCCACTTCATACCAATGCTACCGGACGAGACAATCGATATCCGGGCTTGCAAGGCGCGGTCAGCGGCGTGTTGCGCGATCAGTCCCTCAATCTGCCACACGGTAGGGGTCTGCGTCGCGGGTTTACGAGCCCCTCGACGCCTAGCCTGATGAGCGGACTGCAGCGGCGCGACTCAAGATCGCCATCCCCTGGCAAGCCATCTTCACCTATGACCGTGGGTCGCTCTCCTCAAATGCCATTTGCGCATCCGAGGTCTTCCTGGAGCGGACCGTCTCTGAGTCCGACGACAACGCTCAGTCGACAGCAGTCATGGCAGCCGGGCAAGAAGACTACAAAGCAATTAGAGGCCGAATACGAGGACGGCGACGATGAGGTACCTATCGAAGCTATTCTCGAGAACGTGCCAATGTCACCAATGCCGGGCGTGCAGAGCAGTCAATACCGTCTGAAGACGCCCAGTCCACACCGCCGCGCATCGCAGCCTGGTCTTGGTGCCCTGCATGCGAACTTGCACTCAGCGAACGTACCCAAGAACGCCAAGCGACCCGTAGCTCCAACAATCATGCCAAATGGACAGTATGGAGCACCTCGGTCACCAAGACACGGCCGGCCAAGTTTGCCTCATAGTGCCACCGTGAGTAGCTTTCAAAATGGCCCATTCAGTCACAAGCATCGGTCCAAGTCATGGACAGAGGATCTCAATGATGAGGCGAGACAGCTCTCAATGGCCCTAGACGAATACCACGAGCGGCTTTCATCCGAGAAGCGTCGGTCAGGCACCAGTAGCGTCAACAGCAGCCCGCCTCCACCCAGCCTGACAAGGTCACACACAACAATTAATCTGCTAGAGATGCCACAGCAGCAGAAGGCCAACGTGATGATCGACCCACTGCCGATCAGCAAGGAGAAAGAGGCAGTGCTTACGCGCACACGGCCATCTTGGCTACCACCAAAGTCTCAGAAAGAAGAGAAGAAGCACGTCAAACAGTGGGAGCAGATGATGGCACAGGCTGCCGAGAGCGAGAAAAAGAAGGCGTTGAAGCAGCGTGAGGCGGCGGAGAACAAGGAGGAGCTGCAGTCACACATTGCGCGGTTTTGGGAGGAAAAAGTGCTCCCAGATTGGGATATGGCAGTCAGAGAACCGAAGACGCGTGAGCTATGGTGGCGAGGCGTCACTCCTTCGAGCCGGACCGTGGTCTGGCAGAAGGCGGTGGGCAACGATCTTGGACTTACGCCGGCATCGTTCGAGGCGGCGTTGAACCGTGCAGAGGAGCTCGAGAGGACGCTCATGGAACAGCCGGCTGACGTGCGAAGTAAAAGCAAAGAGACGGCATGGTTCGCCGCCATTAATCGAGACGTGCCCAATGTCTTCCCGGCAACCGAGGTCTTCCAACGCGGTACGCCCGTTCACACCGCGCTGAGCAACGTCCTCAAGGCTTACGCCATGTACCGCAATGACGTCGGCTACGTCTACGGCACGCACCTCGTGGCCGGCGTCCTATGCCTGCACATGCGCGCGGGCGATGCCTTCGTCACCCTCGCCAATCTGCTCAATCGCCCGATCCCACTCGCCTTTCTCGTCCACGACCAAGCTGCCATGGCCCTCGCCTATGAGATGGTGCTCAGTACGCTCAAGTACAAGTTCACCAAGCTGCACTCGCACCTCACCTCCTCGGTCATTGACCTCAAACCCCACGAGTATCTCGATCCGATCTTTAGGTGCCTGCTGGCATACAACATGCAGCCGGAGCACGTCAGCCGAGTCTGGGATATCTTTGTCTTTGAAGGCGACAAGACGCTTGTGCGCGCCGCGGTGGCTGTCTTTGGTCGGCTTGAGAGCAAGCTTTATGGCACTCGGAGCGAGATTCTGGATCTTGTGAGCTGGAGGAACGAGCGGGATTGGCCGATCGGGACGGAGGATGAGTTCATCCAGGCTGTCAGAGACGCTGGCAAGGCTGATGGAAAGGGCGAAATACCTGCTTTGTAAGAAGGGGAGGACTGTTAGAAGCTCTGTTAGCGTTCTCGCAACCTCTGTCCGATATTTTGTCATGGGACTGGCGTTCTCCGCTGGGTTGTACACTGAACTGCATGCAACCAGGCGGCTGGTCGGTCTTGGAGAGCTATAATGATGACCTGGATACAGGGGGCGGGGTTGGCTGTGCGCACGCATTGCGCCTCGTTGCAATGAAGGAATTCCCTGAGAGGGCAGAACGTTATTGTATAGTGAGCTCAAGCGCAGCTTTGTAATCAAATGCCTGTCGGATAGGATCTGGGCTACGATCAATTGGGTCCTTGCCTGGCAGAATCGCCGTTTGGCCAGGGATAGGAGGAGCGAGCTATCGCTTGTTCGATAAAGAGATTTTATAGAGATCCGATACTGCTTGTCTATACCTTACTGCTAGCTCTCTTGAGTACATGCGTAGCGCCGTCTCGAACTTCTTCGGTTATGGCTGCAGCACTCTTGATCTCTTTTACCAACCCTACGCCTGTTCCAGCATATGTTGTCAACCTTCCGGTCTCACCCCATCCCTCGTCCCCTTTCTGTAGCGCATCATTATACAAGCGCTTGTTCTCCTCCAAGCTCATGCCTCTCCCATGGTCATACCAGCTTGCGTTCAGTACGCTGCGGCCGCCGATCGCTTGCGGCCAATCTGTCGTGCCGCGAAGCGTATCATACACCTTTCCCCTGGCTGTCGTAACGCCGCCATCTGCAGCTCCAAGAACGGCGTCTCGGTAGCCCCGTGCGATGTTGGCCTCGGGAGCTGCAAGATAGCGTGTGCCTAGTACGACGCCGGACGCGCCTAGAGTGATTGCGGCAGCTGTCCCTCGTCCATCCATTATGCCTCCTGCCGCAATTAATACTGGTCTTCTCGAGCCCTGCTCAGTGGCGAGGGCCGAAATCGCATCCTCGACTTCCGGCAATAGGGTCACTAGGCCAGCACACTTCTCCAGTCCGTGACCACCTGCATCACTGCCCTGCACGACCAGGACTTCGGGCTGACAGAGCTTGGTTGCCTCAACAGCATCCGCGACGGTGCCGATCTGGATCCAAATCTTCGATTTGCCTTGCGTGACGCGGCGAGTCTCTTTAGTCCACTGAGCCAGCTGTTCTGAATGGTTGGGCGCGAAGAGCCAGACGGCTGCTGGCTTGTACCTCTCCAAGAGCGGTAAAGACTGCTGGAGCAGCTTCTCGCCGGCCCAGAGAAGGAAGCCGACGCCTACTGGGAGGACGTCTTCGACCGCGCTCAAGATAGATGAGTCCTTTTGCATCTTCCTCACTGCCTCCAGTTCAGATTCCAGGGTCGAGACATCATTGCCTGCGCCGACGAAGCCGAGACCGCCGGCTTTCGAGACTTCACTTGCCAGCTGTGAGAGGGCGATCAAGCGCATAGGCGCCGCCGCGACCAGGGGCGAGTGAGTCCATGGGTAGTCTTGTTTGAGCTCGTCCATCTCCGCGTGTCTTCACTCTCGTTGATTCTTCCGCAGCGAGAGACTGAAAAGGCATCCCTCGAGCTCGAGAGCCGACTGGTACGTAGCTGCTCATAGTCAATAGACGCAGCGACTTCGGACAGGCGCGACTAATCGAAGTATATCTCCTCGGGCGCAAGAGGAGTTGGAGGCTTCGGGCCGAAGAGTCGGTCATAGGCTTAGTCAACGTCGACCTTACCTAAGCCACGGTACCTCCACTTCTACCTATACCGCAAGCTTGACGCCTGGTATTTGAACTGCGCATTCTTCAATCGGGGTCGCTCTTTCCCACCATCACGTCCACACGCCGGCATCTCATCAAAGCACGGTGTCGCGACGCCGAAAATGAACGCTCCGGACAGGTAAGCACAACTCCTTCACTCCCATCATCATCATCATCATCATCCACGCGCACGACATCTTCCTCCCCGACCAAAACATCCCCAGCCTCTGCACAATGGAGAACCTGCCGCGCTCCTGCTTCGTTTCGCCTTCCGAAGGCGGCAACGGCCCTTTCGGGCTCGGTAGCTATAAAGCAGGCTATCCAGCCAACATGGACCCCCGTGTCCGCATTGGCGCCTTAGGTCCTAAGATCGAGACTGAGTTGCCTCCTGACAGACACGAGCTCTTCCTGCTGCAAGAAGGCGAGAAGAAGATCACGTTTGAGCCCGAGACCCGTACGTGCGACCGAAAGCCTCCCCACCGAGCCGCCGCTCCCATGCTGACCTCTTAGGCGTTCCTAATGCCGCCATGTTCACTTTCAACAAGGAGGACCACACTCTCGGCAATCTCCTCCGCGCGAAGCTCGTCAAATCCCCACACGTCCTCTTCGCCGCGTACCAAGTCCCGCACCCACTCTTCGCCGTCTTCAAGATGCGCGTGCAGACCGACGGAGAAGTGAGCGCCAGAGACGCCCTCATCCAGGCTTGCAAAGATCTGGTTGCGGAGCTGCAGACGCTCGATCACGAAGTCACCAAGGAATGGGAGCTCAAGAAGATCGCGACGCAGGGTGTGGAGATGTAATCGCGGCAGAGTCGCGAAACAAGCAAGCACGGCGTGCGGAGGCATAAATGCAAGGGCTATCTGATTTGGCACAGCGATGGAGTTGGACAGGGATGAACATTGACGAAGCTTAGGGACACGGCGGTGAAAGGCACGGTTCCAGCAGCTCTTTAGCCCGGCGTTAGGTTTGCTCGTGATACCCAAACAAAGATGGCATTCCGGGGTGATGGGTTTGTGCTCTCTCGTTCGCAAAATGCCAAGGCGAGGCATTCTCGTCATTCTATCACACAGACTCGTGATTGTTGCCCAGGTGTGCAGCTCATCTCACGTGATCCAACCTCATTCTCGAAGTCTATCCCAGCTTTGGCCTGAGCTCACGTTCTGGCTCTTTGAACGGGAAAGTACTAGATCTTCAGGTGCCTGGGATGTCATGCATTGCTGTTCACGGCAAAGACTGGCAAAGACTCAAACTACATAGGAGCTACGCTTCTCCCTGGCAGAGGGCAAGGTCCTACATCAGGCGTATGCTCTAGGAGAGCCTTTGCATCCGACCCTAGAAGTAGTACTGCAATTTTCAAGCGGCACGAACACACGCTGTGAACTCGACCAGCATTTTCCATTACTAGCGTTGCTTGTATTACTCGTTCAGACACCGATGCCCACGTAAGGCCGAAGCATCTCGCTCGACCTAGTACAACTCGCCAAGCCTGTGATGGAGGTTCACAGCATCACCAAGCCAAGTAGCCCACCCACTGCAGCAAAGGCCGCACCATCAAGCTGCTTCTGCGAAAGGGCCGCACCAGCACTACTACTCGTCGAGCTTGCTGCGCCAGAACTCGCTACCACCGAGCCACCAGAAGATCTTTCTGCGCTTGAGCTTGTCGCCGTACTGCTACTTCCTGCCATGCTCGAAACCGTAGATGCTAGTGTTGTACTCCGCGCGACGCTTGAAGTGAGCGTACTTGTCACGGCCGTTACCGTAGCATTGGTACTATTGCTCGTGAATGTGTTGGCGACAGTCACTGAGACTGTCTGGGCTGGCTCAGGAAGGGAAACGGAGCTGGTGACATTTCCTGAGATCGACTGGACTGGGTCTGTAAGAGAGATGGAGGTGGCGACAGTGACTGAGACTGACTCGGCTGGTCCGGGAAGAGAGGCGGAGGGTACGATACGTCTCTTGACTTTGGCTTCGTAACCTTCATTGTCCGGTTCGACTACCAGGGCGTCGGTGGTGGTGGCGAGTGCGGTATTTGCGTTGGCTATCAGGGGTGGCTGAGCGTCTAATTGAACACCACTAGGCGCATTGCCTATGGCCGGGTCAGCGACTGCTGCGAAGAGCCCGCGTGTCACCAGGTGGCCGTACTCGCAGCGACTGCGTGTAAGAGCAACGAAGCAGTGGAAATGAGAAGTAGCTGCAGCATTGTCCAAGGGTCCTTGTTTTATTGGTACGAGTAGCGATGAGACTGAGATGCTGCCGTGAATGCCAGACGAAGTCGCACGTTATGTCGGAGCTGTGGGAAGCAGTAGAAGTGGGCAGAAGGCCGTTAACATGAGGTCTCGAGTGCATTTTCGCTTGTCCTACCTGCCCTGATAAGACTCCACGTCTGAGCGCTGTCGCGAGAAGCAGACCGCGTACTTCGAAGTACTTCGTCGCTCTTCGGCCTTCCATACCAGGACTGGCCTGATCAGCTGGCTTATCAGACGCGTGTTGCTGCAATGATCGCTTGCTAGAGGTCGGTCCACGTCCCCTGTTTGGCTACTGTACTGTATATGCGCGACAAGGATTGATAAATGTAGAAGCGTGCGGGGGCTCGTGCATGATCTTCAAGTGTCCTGTGGGGTTCATGTGAGTCTTCGCGTAGTGGACTTATCGGTGCACCTCACGCCGGATCCTTCTTCGGGTCGGCAGCCACCCCACCAGTCATGCAAGGCATCTTGAGAACGGCAAACGTGTAGAAACGATCATGAAGCGCATCTTACAAGACACATGATTCGTATGTCAGGTATCAACTACGAGCGCTAGCTCATAGGCTCTCCACCCACGTGCCATTTCATCTGCTGTCCAAGGTTGTCCTACTTCTGGGCTGCAGCAACTACAACGCAGCGACCAGTCCTGCCAACAGGATCCCCGCGCCCATTCTCTCGGCGCCCCTGGCTCCTGCCCCGGAACTCGGCGTTGCAGCACCATCGCTGGTTTCTGTTGTGCTCCCAGCGGAGAGAGCAGCGGCTCCGGTGCTCGACAGAGTGATCGCCGAGCCAGTCGTAGCGGCCGCACTCGCTGCGGCGCCAGTCAGAGAGGTGGCTGAGCAGGTCGCGGAGGAGGGCAGGTCGGTGACGCCGGAGCCTGAACACAGGTCTTGGGCGAACTGAATGGTGGCTATTCGATGTTAGCGCACGGTCTACGTCCGGCCTGAGCTCTAAGAAGAATGCACTCTCACTGACCCTCTTGATCAGAGCTATCGCACGTCTTGCTGACGCAGCATGCCAGGCCAGAAATCAAACTGGTGTCGCTACAGATGCAGTTGATGTCCAGCTGATTGCAGTTGCCTAGGCTCGTCACACAGTTGCTAGCACAATCCGGTAGTCCGGGGATGCTCAGACCAAATGCTACGCTCAGGAAGGCGAGCAGGGCAAAGGCTGTGCGCATAATGGCGATAGGTTGTCGAAGTAGTACAGGCGAAGTTATCCGGTTGAGAAGCTGCAGCGAAGGCCGGCGAATCTAGCCTACTGCACGACACGACCAACTGAGGTCTTAAGTGCGGGCGGGGGAGAAAGTCGCAAACGCTGGTCTCAAGGAAAGTTCTCAGCGATACCAGGTCTCATGGCGCAGCTGAAACGGATTGCCCCGCAAAAATAACAATTCAAGTGGCGTCGCTCTAGAAGGTACTTTGATCGTCGCCGAGCCAATTGTAAGCGTGCTCATGCTCATCCGGCGCTGTGATCAACGCTCGGGGACCTTCTTGTTACTGCTGAAAGAAGAAGTCAATAATAGCTCAAGTGTCCAGGGTATGTTTTGTTGTGACTCGCGAAGCCGCGACATGCCGAACGTGAAATGAAGGAAATACCAGCTTGGCGAATGGCTCGGATCGCGCCTTCAGTGAATGTTGATAATCATACATGTGCCGAGGCGTGAGAAACGTACAGTTATGGTGTACATTTGAGGTCAATGCGATGGAGAGGGCAATACCGCACCGCCGACTTCCCTAGGTAGCTTTTCTCTTTTCATGTGACACGACTCGGAGAATCAACAGTGGGTAGATCCCAGGCTTCCATCTCTTCCTCCCGAAGTCACCTTCAATCTCCATGGATGGCTCAGATAGCTCACACATTAAGCGCGTGCGTCGCTGCTTATGCCTTTGAGAAGAACTGGCCTTGACCTTTCCCTTCCGGTGGTGTCAAGTTCTCGACGACGTCCCAGTCGATGCAATTCCACCAGTCTTCTAAGTACTCTCTCTTCCCGTTCACGCCAAAGTCCCTAAGATACACGTGCTCCCAGGTGTTCACGCAGAGTACTGGCATGATATTTGTGCCTCCGGGCGGCAGTTTTGATTGCTCTCTCCCGGCTCGCGAGAAGCTACCAAATGCGCCCAGGGTGTTGACAGGCTGCTGGTTCATGTATCTGTCGTATCCTGGCGCATCTGTCGTGTTTGTGTCAAGACCTTGTTGACGATAACCAGCCTCTGGGTATGGTGTGCCGGCGAGGTACGTTGACAGGATTCGCCATGCGCCCTTCCTATTCGAACTATTCGTAGTCGGACTGTCCAGGTCTCTCGCCCAGACCAGCCACACGAAGCCTGGACCGAACATTGCGGCCGCCGTGTCCACCATGGTCATCTTCAACGTCTCTATGCTTCCAAAAGTATCTATCAAGCTCTTTTGCAGCGCGGGAGACTTGTAAAGCTCTAACGGACTGACGCTTAGGCCATTGAAGAAGAAGTGATTGTTGTGCGCCATGCTTGCATGATTGAACAGACTTGCGGCCATTGGGTCTCTGGCAAAGCGAATCACAAGGGTTTTCGGATCATCGTCCTCGAAGGATTCGCCGGCGGTCAGATCGTCCAGCTTTTGGATGAGCTGGCTTTGGTACTGAAGCCAAGCGATGTTGTAGCCGTGAGGCGAGAGTAGGCCGGGGATGCCATGTCGCTCAAAGCTCTCGGCGTAGGTGAGCCTCGGAGGCTCGCGGTGGAGCGGGCGTGTCTGATGGAGGAGACGGCGGGCAGGAGCGGCAGCGCGCGGGATGGTAGGGGTGGAGATGGAGGAGGCTCTGGTCTGGTCTCGTCAGTAACGAGTATGAGCACTGGGAGAGAGCGCGGACACGGCGTACACAAGTCGGACATGTCCAGGACGATGAGAAGAAAGCGCTCGCAGGCCTCGCTAAGCGTCGCGTGGCCATGTCTAGGTGGAATATGCCTAGGTACCTTTGTAGGTGGATGTAGCATACGCCGCTCCGCTCCCTCCTCCCATCAATTGACGGCAGTGGATCGCCGTCGGCTCCCGTCAAAAACGCGCCTGGACATTTGAGGCCTCAGGCAACGGTACACCTCCGCCCTCGCCGCACCTGCCCTTCGCTCAAAGCCCCCAGCGGACTTCACTTCTCTGGCAGTCTTGGCAGTCTCACTCTTGACTCTCAGCCAACCATCTCTACTTCACTTACAGTCTTCGAGACAAGCGCCGTCGACGTTTCATCGCGAGCCAGCACATGAGATGTCTTGCCGCCGTGCAGCCCTATTCTCGCGATGTCTGGCGCTCATCACCACTCGGCCGACTTCACAAGCTCGACGCGATCCATCGTTTCGTCGAGATCTGCCTCTTCATGAGATGCAGATGCATCGGTAAGACAGGTCTTATACAATCGCTTACCTCACAGCGTCTGCAGCTTTCGACTTACACTTTCATCGTCCTCAGCCGTCCCTGCGGCTTTCTCGATAGTACTCATTTCTTTCGTTTGCTTTCTGTCCTGCGCTGGTCGCTTTATCTTAGCATCCCGTCCGATCCTTTCTTTTCGCATACAACGGGAGCAACAAGATGCGTTTCCATGCCATGTTTGCGCTATCTAGTCTACTGTCACTCAAGTCCTCAGCAGGCCTGATCTGGGTACCTGCTGCCTTCGACCCGAATGACCACTCGACGTCGCTGATTCAAGCGTCTCTCATTCCACGGGACTCGTCCATGGTGTCATGCGGCTCCTCTTACCCGGACGATTTCACCTGTCCGTCATCAACGACATGTCTGCCGCTCAACACTACTGGGTCGGTGCAAGCAGTGCTATGCTGCCCCTTTGGTGGGAGTTGTCGTGTAATACAGCCGATCAGCTGCGATCAAAGCCTGCAGAACGCGACATATCATCCAGATAGCCAACTTCACGCCCAACCTACGAAGCCTTTGCAGACGTGTGAAAGTGCTTGCTGTCCGATGGGCTATGAGTGTAGGCAGGAGCAGTGCTACGCGCTCAGTGCGGCGGCGGTGTCATCCTCGAGCTCCGCCGAGCCGTCGAAGACCGGTTCGTCAGCCTCCTTAACCACCAACAGCGATGTTTCTACTGCCCCAGCACTCGCTGGCACAGCAGTATCGAACACTGAGGCTACGCAGACACCTTCCACCTCTGTTGTTGGTGGCCCCGTAGATGTTGGAAGTGAAGACTCAAGCTCCTCGCAAAAGTTTTCTGGCACCTCATTCGCCGCTGGCATCGTACCAGGCATCTTTCTTGGCGCTCTACTCTGTGGCTGTCTCTTGTTCTATCTGCTACGGCGAAACACAACCCACGCTTCTTCATACGTCGACCGTGAGAAGGGCCAAATGTCTCGCGATACGCTTACGGACCTTGGCACAATTAGTCGGCCGCCACCAAAGCACGGACGCTCGATCTCTGAGCCTGTCGCCGACGCTTCGGTAGGGCACCGGACGGACTTTCTGCGCGGGACGCCACCTCAGCAGAAAGCTTACACCGGGCCTCTAGGACAGGGCCAATACAGCGTGGAAGCCACGGGGCCGATCACGCCCACTCGAACGCCGAAGGCAGTCAAAGCTTTGCTCAGACGCTCGCCGTTCCTGAATGAGACGCCTTCGACACCACGCCCCACCCAGCCGCCTCTGCCTCAGCACTTGAAGCGAGGCACTCTCTCCTTCAAGATCTCGCCCGTGCGCGCACTGAAGAAGCAGAAGTCAATGCACTCTCTCCGGCGGCAAATGACGGACGCTGGGTCATACGGCGCTTCGCGCAGCAGCAGTCGAAGGACGAGACCGGACACTAGTAGAACAGGGAGTACAGAGACGATTCAAGTCCTGATGGGTGGTCCAGAGCGATATATGCCAGATCAGGGAATTTACAAGCATGATGAGTCGTCAGCGGTCACAAAGTCATCTACCTGTCAGGCAAAGGGTTCCGTATCAACCTGGCAGCGTGGCAACAGCGGCCAGGGCGACTCGACTGGTCAGCATGCCATTCTGGCAGCAACGCCGTATGCACATGCTCAACATACCACGCCTACGCGCCCGCCTGGTCCTTCCGCCACTCAGGGACGTCTAGGTACCCCTTACACGCCTACCACCTACCCGGCCAACGGGACTGGCCGAGTGACAGAGGTGCTCGTCGGGAAAGAAGGTGGCCTGCAGGTCGTTCGCGAGCCGGAGAAGAGGGACACGACATTCTCGGCCATGATGCAGCGGGCGGGTCTGAGAGGGAGTGATTTGGATATAGGGACGGGCGCGTACTAGTGGATATGCATAGATGCTGTCGGTGCACGAGGAACTGACTTTTCGCAATCAGCTGGCCATATATACGGTCCACACATACGCTCGACCTGGTAGATCTCTCGAAACGCATATCGCTCAACTTGCTCCAAGATTTCCACACTGTCAAACGTCGGTTTCTTTCGTTGTCGTTAGTCTGTTCAGTGGCCACTTCCTTCCCACATAGCCCTAAACCAACCACCCTCCCTCTCTAGCAGCTCGCGCGGTGCACCGGTCTCGACGATCGCCCCGTTGTCCATAACGACGACCCTGTCAAAGTCTCGAATAGTTTGCAACCGGTGAGCCACGGCGACGATAGAGCTCTGTTGGAACTCCTCCAGTATGATCTTCATCATCAGCTCTTCGCTCACAGCGTCGACGGAGGAAGTCATCTCGTCCAAGACCAGAAGCTTCGACTTATGGAGACATGCGCGGGCTACGGCAAAGAGCTGCAGCTGGCCTTGCGAAAGTGACAGGTCTGCCATGGTCATGTCTAGTCCGCCGCGCTGCTCGATGATGTCGAGAAGACCAACCTTGTCGAGTGCCTGCCGTAGCTGAGGCTGCGAGCTGGACTCCCTTGGGTCGAGATTTTGTCGCAGACTTCCTGGGAGGACGATGGCTTCTTGGGGCAGTGCCGTGACTCTAGAGCGAATCGTCTGGCGAGGCACGCCTGCGAGGTCCACGCCGTCAAGTGTAATAGATCCGTTTCTGTAATCGAGCAGTCGCAGCAGGGTCATCAGCAGACTCGACTTGCCACTGCCACTTCGGCCACATATGCCAATCTTCTCCCCCTCCCGAACGTCGAAGTTGATGTCTTTCAGCACATCTTCGCCATCGACTTTGTATGCTGCGCTAACACCGCGGAATCTCATCTCTCCGTTAGCCGGCCAGTCGATAGGTGGCACCTCGTCTTCATTGGCGTTGTCTTCAGCCGGGGTTTTCGTCTCGAAATTCTTGCACCTTGCAACAGCGCCTAACGAAGTCTCCAATGTTGTCCATGCTACGATAAGAAAGGAAAGGTTCGTATTGAAGGAGAGGATGTTGAGCAAGGACACCCCTATTGAACCAGCTGAGGAGGTGCCCTTCATGGTCACCGCTAGTGCGACGACAATAGTCGCGAGTGCGGCTGTCACCAGATCGAGGACCAAATTGAGCCAGCGTTGGACGCACAGCATCAGATAGAACGGTCGTTGCGCTCCGTCAAGCAGCTCGAGACATCTCTGGTGCGAGTTATGTTGCCAGCCAAAAGCCCGTATAGTAGTTACTCCAGCCATCGTCTCAGATACATGAGCAAGCAAAGGTGCCTGTGCTTCTAGCTCCATGAACCGAAGCTGTCGAGAAGTCCGAAGATATACCTTTTGGACCCAATAAAGCACGAAAACTATCGCGGGCATGGCGACACCAACGTATCTCGCACCAGTCGCAATGAGTACGGCGCCCGCGATGAATGTCGAGAATGCATGTAGTGTTTGCATGAAGGCGCCCGCAAGCTCGCTATCGATGAGTGCCATATCATTTGAGAAGCGATTGAGTATCGCTCCGCTATCAGTGTCGACGAAGAAAGAGTATGGCGCACGTAGGACCGTCTGCAACACTCTTTCGTGTATCTTTGCTGAACTCTTAGGCACACTCCAGACCAGCATGGTCCAGATGTTCGCAAAGACAGATGCTGCACTGATGCATCCCAACAGGAACATTATGCCAATCCAAAAGCCCAATGGATATTCTGGGCGAGTCTGCAAAGCTGATTCGGACCACAAACGAACGAAGACGTCGGGGAACTTCACTCCAAAAGTGAACAGGACGTCGGACGCTACAATCCCAAGGCAGCATGCCATACCTAGTGTACGAAGGTAGTAGCGGTAGATGGCAACATCACCCGTCCTACGCGCAAGGTCATGCTGTGCATCATTAGCTTTCTCGAGTGCCTTTATCGGCAACAAAGCAGGCTGCCCCTCCTGCCGTTCGTCGAACGAGACTGCCTTGATCTTCATGTGGTGAACGTAACCATCTCGACTCTCTAGCTCCGAGAACGTGCCTTGCTCAGCCACAGATCCGTCCTCCGCTAGTGCGACAATGTGATCCGCGTACCGCAGGTATTGGACCGAATGCGTTGCGAAGATGACTGTAGTGTTCAACTGCTTGCACACGCCGCGTGGACCAAAGACGTTGTCGAACACCTGTCTTGAAGTAGAAGCGTCCAGCCCGCTGAGCGCGTCATCGACAACGAGGGCACTTTTTCGGGCATACAGTGCTCGTGCTAATGCGAGCCTCTGCCGCTGCCCGCCAGACAGCGAGATGCCTCTAGTGCCAATGACTGTTCTGTCGAACTCGGGAAACGACGTGAAGTCTGCATGCAAGGCACATGCGTCGACGATCCGCTCGTACCATGCCACGTCCATAATGGTTTGTCCAATTATCAATCCCCGAACGGTATCATTTGGAAGCCACGCATCCTGCGTGCAATAGCCAAAGTTTTGGAAGTCTTCATCAGCATACCGAACCTGGCCTCCTGAAAGAACGACCTCTCCGATGATGGCCTTGAGCAGCATCGACTTGCCGCTTCCCACAGGACCGACGACCATAGTAAGGGTGGTCGGAGCGATGTTCACATTCACGCAGCGAAGGATCATCTTGCCCTCATGGCCGATGCATACAGATACGGAATCGAGAAGTATGGCTGTAGGAGTTCTCGGAGCCTTGGAGACGGCTGGGGTGAGGACACTGAGCTCAATCGGGCTGCTGCCTTCTGTTGAGGCTACCGGATGTGAAGCATTTGGTGCGGCCAGTAGCTCCTCATCATTCAGAAACCCTTGCATGCGGTCAAGACTAGCTAGCATCATCTGGAACCCTGGGACAGCGAATATGATCTCGTGAATCGGATTGGTTACCAGTTGCACGAGAGCGAGTGTCGTGAACGCTACTGTCGGTGTCAATGCTCCGAAGCCCTCTACAAGCGTGAACATCATTAGCGTGAACGCCGGCGAGAACGACTGCGGAAGGGAGGCAAAAGTATTCCGTCGTGTCGAGAACTTGCGGTAGTCGGCACAAACCTCAACCTCATGCAATCGAAGACCTTGTATCTTCCCGCCGAGATATTCTGTCAGCCCAAGCATCTTCATGGCTTTGGGACTTCCTAAGACCAACGCGGTGTAGCTGATCCTCTCCTGGACAGCTTGCAGCCAACGCTTTTGTACAGGAAGGCCTCTGTTGGAGTCGACGAAGCTCAGCAGGCTTATCACAAGACCAGAGGCCACGGGCGCTATGCACGACACCCCGATCTGGGTGTTCAACAAGTATATGGCCACTGCTAGCTCGAAGGGTGCGGCAACGAAGTAGTCGAGGCGCTCTAAAGACTGTGAGACACGTGCAATGTCAGCGGTCATCAAAGTCAGGCAACTGCTGTCGGAAAGCTGTTGGCTTGACAGCCGCAACATCTTTGCGTGAATGGCGGTATTCAAAGCTCCTCTGGCCTTCGTGTTGAGCCGATCCATCTCCCTCTTGAATGTGACGTTAGCGATTGCCAAGCCAATGTAGATGCAGATCGTGGCGCCAATAAGACCATGGCCAGTATCTTGGTCTTTGTGATCGTTGTTTCCGAGCCACGTAGTTACCTGGTTGATCAGCAACGGCTGGCATAGTTGCAGTGCGCTTAGACAAAGACGAGACAGAAGAACGGCCGCGAGCTGAACGCCGAAAGCTTTCGGCAACGTCCATAGGAGAGGTCTCTTACTGTGCACGCTACCTAGAATCGGTCAGTAGGCGGAGAACAAGGCTTCCAGCAACCACTTACGTCGACTCCAGGCCTGTTGAAAGTCAGCTTCGACAGTCTCCGACCCAAGACCCGAATCTATCTTGTAGAGGTTCTCTTCCGATATAACGTTGCGGTAGCCTTGAAGAAAGAGAGGGTTGATCCAGAACAACGCAGTCCGGTCATACAAGCTAACGAGCGCTTCTGGGGCATAGACGTTGTAAGGCGGAAATAGCGAGCGTCTCTTGTTACGCGCCTCCAGTACGAGAGCCAAGGTTTTCGCTGCTAGGCCCACTGTGAAGATTGTCGGAATTGCTCGAGGGCCCGCTCGCATCCACAAGGTCCTCGCTTGCGGAAGATCTAGCAGCAGTGATGCCAACATGTAGACATTGATTAGGATACTGGGGCGGACAGACCTGGAGTGCTCAAAGCTGGACAGGCAGAGCAGACCAACCGAGGCGAGGAAGGAGAGGGCTGCCGCAGGAACGGAGGCTCTAGTGGAGTACCTGGGCGTGACACTCCAGACGATGAGCAGTGCGAGCTGCGTGGCGGCGAGCGTCGCAACAGCCGTCTGCTTGACAGCTCGGAAGCCGGTCCGCCTGGTCTTGATGGTTTGGCGGGTCAAGTAGGCTGTCCGCCAGGGTAAGGAGAGGAGAAGCAGCGCGCATGGCGCTATCTGCAAGATGGACTGCTCGAAGAGCAAAGTGAAGTCGAAGTCACTGCGGCAGCCATGCACTGCAGGGCCGAAGACGTTGTCTGCGTCCAGACGGCAAGGCATGGGCGGGCTTACTGAGATGCAAGAACGGTAAAAGGGCGGAGAGGGTCATGTCGAGGCTGGCGGTTCCTTACCTATACCTTACGGTACCTAGGTATCTATGGATGTCTCGTGAGAGCTGAGAAGGATGCGGGTACATGCGTCCATGTACCCGCCTTATCGTGGACTACCTACCTCAAGGTACCTAAGCTTCCGCTTCCTCATCTCTCCTTCCTCTTCGAACCTCGTGCCTCTGCTGCGCGGCCGGCGGTGAAGAGGCGAGACTCACACAGGCCGGACGACGTCGCGTCGCGTCGTTAGGGCCGACGCAGCGGGCGGATCTCCAGCCATCGTTGAGGGTGGAGCTCGGCCAGCAAGAGAAATGAAAGCACGGCGGAGAGAAACACCAACCCTCATCGTCGTCCAGCGGGAGGCCGGTCGCTCCTGTGCCTTTGATGTATATATAGTATATACTTCGAGCCACCCCTCACATGGCATCCCTCCATCTCTTCCTGGCCATTCTTCATCTCGCATCCTTTCATACAATGCGCTCAGCGGCCGCCCTTATCCCCGCCCTGCTTACTTCGCAGCTCCCCGGCGTCGCAGCATGGGTTCATCCGGCATACGGCCACCCGGGCTCTTGGACGGACGCCGGGCACGACGAGCTAGGAGCGGTGGCGTCTGAGAGCTCGATATGTAGCGATATTGGCACGAACGCTTTAAAGGCTGGCGGAAACGCTGCCGATAGCCTTGTTGCTACCACCTTCTGTGTTGGCGTCATTGGCATGTACCACAGGTGAGCTGATCCAACTACGAAGTCCGTGATGCAACGCTGATCTTTGACACTTATATAGTGGTATCGGTGGCGGTGGCTTCATGCTGGTACGCAGCAGCAATGGCACCTATGAGTTTATCGACTTCCGCGAGACGGCTCCGGCAGCCGCCACTCAAGACATGTACAATAACAACACGAATTCCTCCATCTATACTGGCTTAGCAAGTGGCGTCCCTGGAGAGCTCCGTGGACTTGCACACCTGCACCAGGGATACGGCAGCCTACCGTGGGAAGACCTGGTCATGCCCGCGGTCCATGTCGCTCGGTATGGATTCCCCGTGACGCAAGATCTGGTGCGTTACATGGCATCAGCTATTTCCGGAATCGACAACTTCCTTGTCCACGAGCCGACCTGGGCGATAGACTTCGCTCCTAATGGTACTCTGTTAGGCATAGGCGACACCATCACTCGGAAAAGGTACGCGGACACCCTTGAGACGATTGCCAAACGAGGACCAGATGCGTTCTATTCCGGTCCAATCGCCGAGGCCACGATCCAGACCATCCAGGATAATGGCGGCATAATGACTTTGGAAGACTTGGCCAACTATAGCCTAGCTATCAGGGAGCCAGCTGCCATTGACTATCGAGGGTACAAAATCCGAAGTGGCTCAGCTCCCTGTTCCGGGACAGTTGCTATGAGTGTAATGAAGATAATTGAAGGGTATCCGACCATAGGCGAAGCTGCAAAACTCAACCTCAGCACGCACCTGTTCGACGAAGCGCTCCGATTCGCATATGGACAGCGCTCTGAGCTCGGAGACCCCCTCTTTGTTGAAGGAATGGATGAGTATCAAGCCGAGATGCTGAATGAGTCGACCGCCGCTGCTGTCCGCGCCAAGATCAGCCCATTACACACGCTCAACGTCAGCGCCTATGACCCGTCAGGGTTTGAGAGTCTGGAGACGCCCGGCACGTCTGCAATTGTGACGAGCGATCGTAATGGCATGGCGGTGTCCCTGACCACGACCGTCAATTTGCTGTTTGGCTCCAAGATAATGGTGCCGGAGACCGGAGTCATTTTGAACGATGAGATGAATGACTTTAGCATTCCTGGCTCGTCGAACGCTTTTGGGTACATTCCGTCTCCGGCCAACTACATACGTCCTGGCAAGCGGCCACTGAGCTCTATCACGCCAACGATCGTCGACTTCGCCAATGGCACTTTCTACTTCGCGGTCGCTGCCGCTGGTGGCAGCAGAATTATCACATCGACCTTGCAGAACCTCTGGTAGGCCATACTCATTACGTGTCTAGCTTCATTACTGACATTTTGATATAGGCACGTTTTGGATCAGAACATGACGGCGCCCGAAGCGCTTGCGGCACCTCGACTGCACGATCAACTCGTGCCTAATCAAGTGAGCTTCGAATACACCTATGACAACGAGATGGTTGCCTTTATGGAAGCTAGGGGTCACAATGTGACATGGGTAGCGCCCGGCCAATCCACAGCGCAGTCTCTTAGGCGCCTCACCAACGGCACCTTTGAGGCCGCAGGAGAGCCCCGCCAGGTGAATAGCGGTGGATTCGCTGTGTAGCAGAGTCACCACATGCGGCATCAGCATCGAGTCATCCATACATGACAACAAAGGCGGTCATCTCGGCCTTGTCGCTATAGCGAACAAGGCCAGCGACAAGTAAACACAATGCATCCCTTTGTCGCTACTTGTTCTCATTGTCCCTTTCAATTCGTATTTGGTGTCCGCACTTCCCACTCTGCCCTGTCGCCTTGAAAAGATCGCGTTCACATCCACTTCGAGACTTCGACAAGAGCTCACACGCAATCAAGCGTATCATAATCAGTACCCCTCTCGATACTCACGACTGTCACGATGAGCACTCATCCTCTACCATCACGCACCGACTTCTTCCAATACGGGCTGGCTCCCGTTGTTGCAAGCACACTCGCTTGTATGAGAAGCGAAGACCAAGCCTGTTCAATCTGTAGCGAAGAGCTCAGCGAACCAGTCCGGCTTCCCTGCAGCCACATCTTCGACAAACTCTGTGTGACATCCTGGCTCAAAATGCCCAGGAAGAACACTTGCCCGATCTGCAGGAGAGTACTCTTCTCCATGTCCTTCGCGGAGCCTACTAACCCCGTCGCAGCTCGATCGCAGCTCATCTACAGAGCCCTACGAGAAGCAGGTCTGGCTGTGGATCAGCCTGGTGAACTGGAATTCTTCGGAGTCCCTGCCGCCTCGCCATCGAGCATGGCACGCGCCTCGCCTTCGACTGCCCAATACCTCATCTTCTGCACAGCTCCGGATCAAGCTCAGCAAGCGGGCCCAGCGACTTTGAAAGCAGAGGTGCTTGCTGCCCGTGTCATATCGATGGGGAATCTCCTTCCAGCTCTGGCCGCCCTGCAGGACCGAGGCTACTCGCAGCGTCAACAAGACGACTGGCGTGCGACAGTAAGCCATCTCCACACTGTACTGCTCCGTTTAGATGGCCAACGGTACGATGCAATGACCATGCCCGCCGAGCTTCGGGAGGCCCTGAGGTTGTGCCTTATCAACCGTCGGATCGATACTGACAGGATGGATGTCTTTAATAGCGCAAGTCAACTCAGTGCTGACTTCAATACGTTGCTTAGCTACCTGACTCAGGTCTCTTTCCAATACCGGGTCGATGAGGAACGTAAGAGAGAGCAGGCTAGAAGGAGGGCGGCCGCGCAGGCTGGCGCTGCTGCGCAGCGACGCCGGACGAGACCTGAGAGTCTGAAGCGGTGCGTTGTCATGTAATTTCATAATGGTAAGGTAAGTGTGTTGTTTGTTGGAAAGCATAAGAAAGCACTTTGACCATTGGCCTTTCAGTGACTGCAACTCCTGTGTATCAGACCCGAGGCATGTGTGCGTATGAGCTCCTAAGCTTTCTTGACAATCTCATCAGCTAAGGCCCTCTCGATCACCTCCTGCACCTACTCCCCATAACGGCGAAGCGGCTTTGATGGATCGATGCGACTCCTATTAAGTCGCATTTGCTCCCCAGGTGGAGGCACAGACTCGTACACCGCTTCAAGTCGAGGGAACTTTGATGGTGCCAACCAGAGTCTGACTGCTTTCAACGTACGATGCCGACGGACAGGGGGGCTTTTCGTCCCTCGTTTCGTAGGCCATATCCCTCAGTATTGTACCTGTGACGTGAAAGAGCTTTCCGCCTTGTCTTTGGGTAGTGTCGACGAACAGCGCCACATGGTTTGGGGTCTGCCCGCCGATGGAACCTGGCGATTAAACCCGGTAAACGTTGTATGGCATCTTTTTGGTATCCTCCTGGATCGTGACTTTTCTGGCTGCGCTGCACAGAGCTCGGTTTTCGTCCTGGGTGCGTACGATACCTCCAACCGAGTCCAGATATCCGTTGGCAAGCAGTCCCGCTCTGTCGTGCCGTATAGAAGCAATGGCGCCGGGCCTGGGTTTGACGAAAAGGCTGACAACTACCTATCACGCACTTCGACGATACATCTCACGCTAAGGCTAACATTGTGAGCGGCTGCGGTTGCAGACGTCCAATGCTTACCTACAGTACTAGGTACAAAGTCTGTCTTAGCGGCCCTACATCCTAATTCTAGAGGACCTTCTACCTTATTTACTATAGGCATAACTCTTTGCTAGGGTTGCAGAATTAGGTTATTATAGGCTTAAAATAAAGCTAGTTTCTAGGTCTATTAAGGTGTAATAAAACCCTATTAATTTGATCGTTTAGTACTTAGTATGCTAGCCTTAAGCAGCTATAACTGCCCTTAGCCTATCTAGTATAGAGGCTAGTATATTATGTATATATTCTTAATTAATAGCCCCCTATGCTTCTAGAAGAGTAGTTTCTAAGGCTCTTCTAATAGTAGCTAGTCCTTTAATAGCTTTAATGTCTAGCCTAACCCTGTATATAGCCTCTTTAAGGGGGTACTAAAGGTGCTTAATTAGATTAAGGTCTAGGCTATAGGGTAGCTATTAAATAGTTAGTAGTATACCTACTTCTTAGAACTATACTATACTATAACTACTCTTATAAATTAGGGTATTATCCTATATAAAGATAAGGTTATCCTCCTATACTAGAAGTAGCCCTTATTCTAATATAGTATAGTAAGAGAGGCTAGTATAGGCTAGCCTAGCTCTTGTCTTATCCCTTTCTATTATAATAAGCTCTATTCGCCTAAACCTACTATAAATACTAGCCTATACTATTATATAGACGTCCTTACCCTTAGTAAAGGTCTAGATCTTATCTCTGTCCTACTTCTATAAAGGTGTCTTAAATACCTACTATCTCTGCTTCCCCTTACTACGCTCTATAGAGTACTTATCTAAGAAGACCTACTATATCTAGTCTTACTCTATTAAATAGAGGTACTAGTTTATAAAAGCAAGCCTTAGCCTTACGTGCTCCTCTATTAAGAAGGGCCTAGTTTGTGCTCTCTATTTAGTTAATCTATGCTCTTTTAATAGCTTGTAGAAGGTCCTACTATATAATTAGAGGCTAGTCTCCTCCTAGAGCTTCTTATACGTTATCTTAGGGTTAAGCCTAGCTATACGTAGTACTATACGTTCGTCTCGCTCGTCGTAAGACCTAGGACGTCTATTATAGTGCCTAGACTTAGTGCTACTAGTATTAGAGACCCTTTTAATAACCTTAGTAACTATAGAGGGATCTAGATTTTTAAGCTCTATAATTAACGCGTATATTGCGCTATAACGCGCTATACTATAGATCTATACTCTATAGACCGAAGAGAGCTTATAATTGTAAGCATTTTAAGCACTAATAGGCCTTAATAGGGTACGTGGTTACATAGTTATATAGTATAGAAGACAAGGGGTAGAAACACGAAGTTAACGCGGAAGTACGCGCTAGGACAGACTTTGTACCCCTCACTGTAGGTAGGTAGGTAGGTAAGATGGCGTCCGGCTTTCCGTCCAGGCATCCAGGCAACCCAGGCGGTGTCTACCTGGGGCACGCCAGAGTATCGGGGTCCGCGAGTCGCAGGCATTTGAGAAGCGCTGATGCAGCCATTTAATACTAAATGTCGTGACGGCACCTATATTTTGGCAACAACACTTCGCTATGGTTCCCTCCTTACCCTATCATCTTATTATGGAGGTCCATAGTGGGGCATCTCGAGTCTAGCCCGCTCGAAGTCCTGTCTCCAAGTAAGGCCGGAGAGCCTCCGGTCGGCGGTCGATGTAATCGTGCACATTGCTCCACGCCATGAATGTCTGCATGTCGATCGATTGCCTCATCACGGTACGGTACAACGACCGTCAAGGGCCCGCTCGCATTTCAAAGGCATCAAATGGCTCCTTTCTTGATGGTTTGACGAGCAAGTACCTAGACGAGCACGACAGAGATACGTCTTGGCGGGGGACAAGCACGAAGATCAACAAACAGAGGGACAAAGGATTGCCAGCACCAACATTGGACACAGGGTGGGTGCTGATTGGCTCCGCCAGTGCTTTCCCCGCATTACGGGAGACCCCGCTGCCTCCGTGGGGCGCATGGCGCTATTCCGAACAAAGGCATGGAACTACGTACCAAGGTACGTGCTTGTGTTTCCAGACACGCACACCCTCCCCTTCTCTTCCTCTTCGTCTCCTGTTGATAAGGTAACATCGAACAACGTTTCCGAGCGTGCACACCATCGACGACTACTTGCAGACTACATCGTGCAAAGCCTCCAAGCTATCAGAACTCCAATCACGCCATTAGGTGACGTGTATCCCCCAAGAGGCAGGAAGTACCACAAACACCTCACGAGATCCTGGGACACACCGTCTTACAGCTTCAACCACCCTCGTACGAGCTCTATAGTGGCTGCAAAGCTCTATAGTAGCTGCAGTACGACCACAGCTTAGGCACTGAGGCCGGTCACGCCTTCGCTGCTGGGTGATAGTCCCCTCCGCAACTCAACTCGCGCTTCCAGTACCGAAACATACTTGCTTCTTTCGCCTCGGGATAACGGACAGACCGGGCTCCACAATGGCCGAAAGTCCCGACAATGACAGTGCAACAGTGCAGCCTGCGTCCCGGCGACGCTCCTCCTTCGCTGGTGAGACCTTGGCTAACCTCTTCGGTACTGGTCGCCAGAACCAACCGCGACCGGTGCAAGACGCTGGCCGCAATTCACCGCCGGGTCAGTACCCGGGTCCTATCTCTCAGGCAGCTGCCCAAGCTCAACGACGCCGCGTGTCCCTCACCACCGTCGGGCTCTCTGGCTCCCCTACTTCCACCTCGCCTTTCGGCTCCTACCGCGGACCCGGCCGCGAGAGCATAAGCTCCGCAAACAGTAGCTCCATTGACGAGTCTGCCGTCGAAGAGGACTCCGCGGCCTCACGTGACTCTACCTCCGGGAGCACGCCAACCACACCATTCGCTCGACGCATGAGCTTCGGCGCGAGAGCGCTAAGGGATGTGAGGGGTCCGAATACAGGTGGCGGAGGAGGCGGAGGAGGAGGACAAGGGCAGAATGGTACTAAATCACCACCTGCTAGCAAACCTACTGCCGATGCCAAACCAGCGCAAGCCGGGGCGAGCCTCTCAGCCCGAGATGCGAAGGGTCGAGGTTTGTCCATGCCTGCGCAGCCTACTCACCATCATCGCTACTCGCTATCACTGCCGTACGGATAACATTTGCTGACACTTGATACGCATGCAGGGTCTGCCGAATTTTGGAACGAGAATATGCGTACTCGTGCTGAGAGGACGTCCTCCATCTCCGCACAGGGTGGCTTGCCCGCGCCACCTGCGCATACCCGAGCCAAGAGCGTAGCGACGATGGACGCGCCGATCCGGGAGATGCCGGCTCAGCCAAAGGAAAACAGACGGCCAGACCACTTCCAGGAGCGAATACTCAAGGGTGACTTCTACATGGACTGAAGAGACGACATGGTCTGCAAGCAATACAGAGGGATGAAGCTGATGTAACGGCCGACTATGACATGAGGAGCTTGGAGGTACCTCGGCAAGACGATGCAAGTTGATCTGCGAGAAACGAAGTAACGACAATTGTTTGGCGCGACTTGCGTTGGAGGCGTGAATGGAATGACAGACTGGGCCTTCTGGTTTGACTGTTGGGAGCTCACGGAGTTCGACAGGCGCTCACACTCGCTTCCAAGGGAAATGCAAGACTCGCAACGTCTTAGTAAAATCTATATATGTATGAGTAGGCCTTGTGCCGAGTTCAAAGCATGACCTGCTGCGCTCGCTGAGAGACTGAGCAACCCTTAACATGTATCTCATTGCCGCTTCCTGAAGCTTCAATAGCCTCTCGCCTAGGCTAGGCGGCGACGGTTTTGGAGTACCCTGCCGCTTCCAGGATGAGCCAGTGGCATATATGAGTGCGGATATGTTCACGTGCCAGACATTGTACGAGCGTAGCACGTGAGCCGGTGAGGTTCATCCCGTGGAACATGGCGACGGGAGCCCGGGAAGTCTGATGCGGAAGACTGGAAGGGATGCGCGTGGCCAGGCGCTTTGGCGCGTCCCCAGATTCGCACCTGAAACGAGGCTTGACTTCGATCCGTCACTCTACACCAGACACGCGCACGCGAGCATCGCCAGCGCGTTACGAGACGGCAGTTATACCATAAGCGTATCATTGTCAGTAGCACAGGAACACAATAACAACAGCACAAACAAGTTCATACAGAACTGTTGCTCGCGCTGCCTTTTCAACAATCGCAGCATTCCCTCCCCACCAAAACGTGCTCGATTCGCTTCCATCGCCGTTTGGAGCTGACACGCCTGGGCATTCCTGAGACACGCGAGGACCAAGAGCATGCGCTGGACCATGCTTTGCGCCCTGGCGGCGTACTCTCTCCTTCATGCCTTGGCTAGTTCAGACACCACCACGACACTTACGTCGACGATTACGGTTCTTACTCTTACCACGACCATCACCCCCAGCGATAGTGCACATGCGAGCGCGACGACCAAGACACTCAGCTCTACATTGATACAGACGAGCAGCAGCGGCCACAACACTCCAGCGTCTTCCGCCGGCACGACTTCAGCGGCCGCAAAGACGTCTGCGACAATGTCGTATCAAGACGATCTCCGTGGTGCAGTGCTCAACGGCACCAACTACTACCGTAATCTGCATCAAGCAGACAATCTCACCTGGGACTCGGCGCTGGCCGACTACGCGCAGAACTACGCGAAGAAATGCATCTGGGAACACTCGGTACTGCTGTCGCGTGGCCTCTCGGCCTTGACGTGACGCCGAACTGACACTTTGTAGGGCGGCCAATACGGCGAGAATCTTGCCGAGGGCTACAGAACACCAGGCCTTAGCATCGACGCGTGGGCCAATGAAGAAAAGGACTACAACTACGAGAAGCCAAAGTTCCATGAATCGACCGGCCACTACACGCAGCTAGTCTGGAAGAATACGACGAGCGTCGGGTGCGGAGCGTCTTACTGTCGAAGCACTGCGGAGAACGGTGTGAGCGGGTGGTTCCTCGTGTGCGAATACAATCCGGCAGGAAATGTACAAGGCCGATTCAAACAGCAGGTGACCAAGTCTGGCGAAGGCAAGGGCGGCGACCTGGGTCTTGGTGCTGCCGCCAGCGAGAGAAAAGGTTTGAAGAGGGTACTAGGCGCGCTGGCCGCGGGCTATGTGCTGTTAGCTGTCTGTGTCTAGGGCGATATGGCGGATGGGTAATGCTTAATGACACGTGCTGGTCGCGTCGGCAGAGGTGAGCACGTCTTCGTGATGCCGTAGCATAACATTCTGAAAGTATGTAGAAGCGCTGTATAGGCACAGGTACACACACACACATAGGTAATAGTCCACCCACCCTCTCCAGCTCTCTATCTCTCCCTGCCCTCTTACCTCGTCGCCTGCTCGACCTTCGCCTTCGCCTGCCCTGCCAACTTCGACGCCTCATCCTCTACTTTCTGGACGCCCTCCTTCACAGCACTCTGAGCTTGCGACGCACTCTTTTCCAGCGACCCCTCCGCCTGTGTCAAACCCTCCTTCGCATTCTGCTCCAGAGTCTTTTCCCGACCACCCATGTGCCAGTAGTTGGTGTAGCGGTAGCCCTGTGTTAGCTGTGCGCTGAAGTTGACGACGTGGCAGCCGAAAAGGAGGTAATTCTTGGGCGAGACGGCTAGGGCGTAACGCATGAAGACGCTAGAGTAGCCGAAGAGAGCAAGGGTCATTGGGCCGGAGATGCTGTTTGTGTGCGTCAGTATAGCTTTTAAAGCTGGTCACAAAGCCATAGCATCCACTGTGGATTGCGTGTGCTCAATGAACAAGTCGTCAGACGTACATGTCGGCATCTTTCTGCGTGTCCATAACTGCTGCTAGAGGAATACCAAAGTTCGACGCCGGGCCCCAGAAGTCTGCACGAAACGGTCACTGTCAGCCAACATATTGCGGACCATCGTCTTTCATATTCACGTCCGCGCGCCAGCTCTTTACAGCTTCGTTGCCTCTCCAACTACAAATGGAAGTGCGACTCACGTGTCGAGCAGAAGTAGTCCGAGACGGGGTTGGAACGAATCTTCGCATTGAGAGCCTTGATTGCCGCTGCCATGGTGAAATCTTCGTCGTGCGGTAGCTTGCGACGAGTGTAGGGCGAGTGTAGAGAAAGGAGCGACGTGAAGTCGCGGAGGTCACAAAGGTAGAGCTGTTACTCCTCTTCTTGGTCTTCAGCCGTCCCTCCTCAATGCTGAGTCTAATCGGCCGCACTCCGCTCTCCCGAGTCGCGCTTGCCGGCCACGAGCCCAGCATCGGCGAGCGGCTCTTCCCACGCCGTCTTCCGCACCGCACGCGGCTTAGTCATGCGGCAGAGGTATTTCAAGCAATTCGACCTTGCCATCCTCTTCCTCCCGGCATCAAAAAGTCACTGAGCCGCCACGACCTGTACCCTTCTCTCAGCCCTTTCATTAGTGGTTCCGAGCTCTACGGTACAGCGTTGCCAGCCTCTACGGAGGCTTGGCTCAGGAGAGGAACTTCTCCGGGATATAGGAAGCCTGCTCTTCGACGGGTCGCTTCATTGCGGCGATGAGTTGGAGGTGTCCAAGAACGGAGTACATCAGACGACGCGAATGAATTTGCTTGCTTGTAACACAGAGCCATACACTCTACGGATCAACATTCCATATGAATCACTAAGGTACTATGTAGCGTTGAGCTGCTTGACTCGCCTTCGACCGTAGAGTTGCTCATGCGCTAGACGTACTTGTTGCAAATGTTGATCGGCGTGCTTAAGAGCGTATATGAAGGAGCACGTCTTACGCTACCTTAGGTACGGCATACTCATGTCAAAGTTTTGGCGTGACCATACCTCACGTTTGAAGATGTAGGTCAAGTGTCAAGGCAGTCGCGCCCATTACAACGTCCATTAGCCTAGATTCATTTTTTGAATGCGCTGGGCCAAAAATTCTCAGCTCCCTTCTTGTCTTTGCCAGTCCCTTACAGTGCCATTACGAACATTACTGACAAGGCAGAAACCAAAGAGAGTCCAGGGATGGGCCCATATCGCTCCGCGCCACTCTCACTAGACGTACTACCGCTCGCTGCCGCCGAGCTCCTCCTCGATCCGGGTGTAGCATGAGCTCTTGTGCAGCTCACAGAGTCGCAGACATACGTCCCAGGTCCACCAAAGAGTGTACTGATGGCGCTCTCGACGGTCTGGTAGATTATTTGAGTGATCTTGGCTTGCCCTGATGATGGCGTCTCTTGCAATGGCTCTGTCATGGTTGATTCGCCGATGACGGTAAGTGATTTTGAGCTTTCGTGCGTGCCACTTGTTTCCTGTGGTGCCGTGCTCGGTGATGAGATGCCTGATGAGGGCGTTGATGTGTCAGACACTGGCGTTGATGGAGAGCCAACGGGCTTGAAGGTCGAAGTCGGAGACGTTGAGCCGATTGGCGATGTCATCGCCATACCTGTTGGCGCAGTCGATTGCTCGGATGAGGCTTGCGATGGAGATTCCTTTGAGCTTGCAACAAGTGAGGTGGCCTGCGACGGACCGCCAGAGGGCAACGATGGGCTTTCGACAAAACTACTGCGGACTGAGGGCGACTGTTGTCTCAATCCCCGTCGTCGGGCCTCCAGCGGGACTCGGTGCGACTTCCGGTGTGGACGCTGCAATCTGCTCGCTTGTTAGTGTACGAGTACCCTGCCCTCTCTGTAGTGCCGTGTAAGTCGAGCTGCCAGCCAAAGTCGGCGCGCCAGCCCAGGTAAAAGTTCTGGAGTAGCTTTCGATAGCCGTTCGTTTTCGCAAAGGCTGCTCGGCTACAGCTTGTGCAGCAGGCGTGTACTCCAAGATAGACGCTGTTGTGCAGCTGGCAAAAGGGTCACCAGGAGGGAAATATGAGGGCAAGTCGGACAGGAAATAGTCAGTCACAGTCGCTCCATGCTCGTTCGTCTCCACCGTGCTATTGACAGCTCCGGTGTAGACCAGCTCGGTGAAGAGTACAGTGTTGAAACTGGACAGGCAGCGGGCTGTACCACAACTATCCCTGGTGGGAACGGCAGCCGCGGAGGCTGTTGGTCCAAGTATGAGTTCGTAGCCTGATGGACCTGTCTGTGTTCTATGCCACGAGTCAGTCTTTGCACCGTGCTCCCAGAGCATCTTTGACTTACACCGAGGTCACTCTTCCACCTCCCAGTCCGATGGGCCCGACAACAATATTACAGTCGCAATCAATGGTATTGCTAGGACACGGCGGCAGAGGGCAGTTGACAACACTCGTTGCGTAGTGCTCATTGAAGACTTCCGTACTGCAACTTGTTGTTGTACATGTCGCTCTTGCAGATGGATTCACAAAGACGAGCTCGGTCAGCAATGGCGGCTTCTCTGGGTAGACAGACCAGTGGACAAATGCGCCAATTTCAAAGTCAAGACGGCAGTCGTTGTGTCCGCATACCTCAGCGCCAGGTGACGGATAGAGTCCAACATCAGAACAGCTTATTTGTGGGCGAGTCGCAGACGGCGCAGATCCTGGTCGAGACTCTTGTTGGCTTGACGAGAAGCTGGTAATCACGCTAGACCGGACCAAGTTGGAAGCGGTCACAGCTGTAGCTGCGGTTATAGTAGCTGTCGCAGTAGTCGTGATGAGGTTCTGAGATGTGAACGTCACACCGCCTCGAGTTGAAGTGACAACCTGGGTCGAGACTTGCTCGAAGACAAGGACTTGTGTGGACACAGAGATGGAGACGTCGCCACGACTTGGCGAAGGCGATAGTGGTGAGAGAAGTTCCCAGGATGCCTGGCTGACACTTGGAGACAGTGCAAGCGTTGTTTCAAGCGTCTCCGTCAAAGTGCTGCCCTCGGAAATCATCGTAAGATAGGCCGTGGAGACGGAGTTGACTGCTGAAGTAGTGCTCAAAATTGTGAGCGAAGAGAGTTCGAAAATGCTGGTAGTCGCAACCTCTGTGAGGATTGAAGTTTGCGGCAGGGGAGCGGGCCCGTTTGTCGTCAAGATCGTAGCAGAGCTTCCCAAAGACGTCAACACAGAGGCAGAAGCAGTGCTAGGCGGCATCGTGGTAGTCGCAAGCTCTGTGAGCGTTGAAGTGTCTGGCAGAGGAGTCGATGCATATGCGGTCAGGGTCGTATCAGAGCTCTCCACAAATGTCACCACAGAAGTGGGAGCGGTGCTGGGTAGCTTTGTAGTAGTTGCAAGCTCTGTAAGGATTGAAGTTTGCCGCAGAGGAGTCGGTGCATGTGTTGTCAAGATCGTTGCGGAGCTCATCACAGTCGTCAGCACTGAAGTAGACGCAGCGTTCGGTGATTGTGTAGATGCAACCGACATTACTTCGGTTGAGGTGAGAAATTCGATCGACTCTCGGGTCTGCTCGACAGTCTGAGTGACCGCGGTGCCCGACAGACTGAATGTGGTCATTGTCGTCTGGATAACTGGTATAGCGCCTGACGTCCCGAAGGTCTGCGTAGTACTGAACTCCTCTGAGGTCAACACGCTGGAGACCTTCGTAGGACTAAGAAGTTCCAGCGACGTTTGCGTCAGATCAACGGTCTGGGTGACCACGGTGCCAGAAAGACTGAGTGTCGTCGGGGTAGTCTGGACCACTGGAACAGTGCGTGAAGTTTGGACTGTCTGAGTGGTGTTGAATTGCGCTGTAGTCAAGACGCTGGACACATCTGTGGAAGTGAGGAATTCCACAGACGTCTGCGTCTGCTCGATAGTCTGAGTGACTGCGGTGCCCGACACGCTAAGTGTCGTCACACTAGTCCGGACCACTGGTACACTACGCGAGGTCTCAAAAATCTGCGTTATGGTAATCTCCTTGGTGCTCAAGACACTAGAGACATCCGTAGAAGTGAGGACAAGCAGAGACGTCGACATTGTTGATATGACTTCAGTGGCGGTTGTAGTTTCCAACGTGTAGTCCGTCAGGTATTTGGTGGAAGTCGAGTACGATACATGCGTTTGATAGACAAGGTCCGTGGTAACGTTCGTTGTGTAGAGCGTCGAGGTACTCCGCACCACATCGGTGGACCAGAGCGTGTCCATTTCGAGCAGGGTCTTGGTAAGCGTTGCAAGCTCTGTAGTTCGATCATGCTCGGTCTCGGTGGTATAAGACGTGTCGACTGCGCCAACATGTTAGCGCTCACTTGTTCTTGTGCCAAGACTTGGGCGTGCGAGGTCAGTTTTCGCGGATCCGCAAGTGCTGGCGACTTGCGAGCTAGAGACTCCGCGATGTCATCCAGCGCAGAAGACACGGTCGTAGGGCGACTGTCGCCTAGATCCTTCGCATCTCCGACTCTCCACTATACCTACCTGTGTGAGCCGTTGCAGTTGTCCAAGTCACGTACGTGGTAGTAAATGCGATGGTGGAGAATGTATAGTAGGTTGTGTAGTCTACGACGGTGGTGTTTGCCGGGATGAGAGTCGTCAGAGTCGAAGTTCGGTAGGCTGTGGACGTCTCTGTCTCTCCAGAGAGAGTACTGAGGACGGTTATGGTCGCGGTTTGCGTCACTGGAGATGGGCCGGAATTGGTCCATTGCAACGGAGTGTCGCATGGCACTATGGAGACGGTCGTCCAGCTTGAGACACAGGTCGTCGAGAAGGCAGATGCATGCTGGCCAAAGCCTGGGGCGTCCCTGCGAGGAATAACAGACTCGGCGCGTACACTTGCCACACTCAACAGGAGGGCTGCATAGGATGGTCTTGTAGCAGTTCGATATAAAAGACCAGAGAACTTCATGATGGCGACCTGTGTGCTTAGAAGGAAAAGTCGTCTTTCGCGAGGACCTTGGATGATCGACCCTGCGACAATTTCAATCTCATGCGAGTACTCAAGCCTATCCTCGTGCCGCAATGTACTACGCCGGACCAGGACGGCGGCAGCGCTGAAGTGCGTCTATTTCTTGCAGACTGGTCAAGGCTACTACGCGATGAGGTCTCACGGGCTACTGTTCGCATTGCTACTTTGGCCAGCTGGGACGGACTAGTCGCCACGTACAGCCTAGAGCCTGAACAGCAGGCCGCGTCCTGCATATGCTTTGCCGGTCTACAGGAGAGCTGGCGTAGCAGTATATTATCTGGCCGCAGACCATTGCCAAGGCATGACCGTCCTTTGGCTGCATCTCGCGTACGATGACCACCAATAGAGGCGTCCTGGTCCGGACATGTCGGTTGTGGCCAGGGTGTTCGGGTGCTCAGGTACGAATGAGGGGGAGGCAGTGCGTGGGGGGGCTCAGGTAGAATGCGTCCTCTGCTACACCGCGATAGATGTGCTGTGCTTTCGAGTACCGCATTCCTATGCAGCAAAGTGCTCGCAGTATTGAAAGGCTGAGGCGTCAGCAGCTGAGCCCTTTGCGCGGTGGCGGGTGTTAGACGAGGACTATGGCACGAGTACCTTAGCAGTACTGACGAGCCACGCATGCACCTCGGAGTTACTGCTGGACCGACCTTGTCCGCTTATCCTGTGGAGAAAGCCGTATACATGGATACTCTTATATCCATACATGTACATATGTAAGGCAGTAGAATGTACCTAGTATGCACCTCGAGCGGGAGACGAGGCTGAGAGGAGTGAGGTGTCGTTGTATCTCGTGGTTGTAAGGTACCTTATGGATGCAGGTTGTAGGGGCGTGAAAGTGGGTCTAGACGGGCGCGCGCTGCGGTCCGACAACGGGAGTCATGATCGGGCCATTCATGCGGCTTCAGAGGACGACCACGACACTCACACCATCAGACACCCAGGCTCTGCATCTGTACATCGGCGTCATCACAGAAAAAGCAGATAGCAACGATGTCCACACCTACTCCCGCCACAATGCAGCATCTTTCACCCATACCCAAATCGGGCGACGTCTGTTGGTCCCGATGTCCAGCCTGCCCGCCTTACCGGCTCCTATCACGCTGTAAGGACACATGTGTTGACGCAGGCAGTTCAGGTGTAGCTTTCTAGAATGCCTAGCTGCACTACGACCTCACGAGGGTGGTGTGTAGGAAAGGTACAGTCACTCACTGGGGCGGAGACGCCTAAGCCGCGCATCTTGTGCTCGTCGGGAAGGTTAGGTAGCTCGAGCCTTACCCATGCGCAAGTCAGTCGTAGGTCGGCTCCCATTGCACGATTGATATTTCGTCGACAATGATCTCACAGCCCACATGGCACTCAGTATTGCGAGCAGCTACTTCTGGAGAGGCAACGAGGGATATTGGTCTACCTTCAACGTCTTGGTAGGTACAGGACCGGACGCCCAACAGTTCGAGGTCTTACCTGCCACCTCATTCTCCGCTACCTTGCTCATTCTCAGTGGAAACCCTTCCGGGTGTCCCTCTGGTGATGTCCCAGAGGACTGCCCGGAGCTTCGTGGCGGGCTGATAGACTTGGCTGCTGCCCAAGCAAACGGCTGGAACACCCAGACGTCGTCCGAAGGGGAACCATACTTCAGTGCACCCTTCTTTGCTGAAGACACAAATGGTCTTCCGACGTATGAGAATGTGACCGGCGAGGTTGGTTACGACTACTTGGCACTTAACTGGGCTGGAGGCAGCGCGCCGCCAGGACCTCTGAAGGATCAAGTCATCATGGCGACGAGCGATCTTAGCCCTTGGGTTGGCCTACTGGGCATCAGCGCTACGCCATCCCACGTTCATGGTGGAGGCACGAGTGAAGCAAGCATACTCAGCACAATGGCATCCAGCGGCAGCATCCCAGGCTTGAATTGGGCATACACCGCAGGCGCATACCACCGCGCAGAGACTGTCGGGAGCCTAACATTGGGTGGCTACGATCGCAACCGTTTCGAAGAGGACTCAATCTTGACCGTCGCATTCTCCAGACCAGATATCACTAGGGATCTTGGCGTCACCGTCAAAGAAATCACTATATCAGTGGACGGATCATTGAAACCGGTGGCCGCTAGTCTTCCGACCCTGACCCTTATTGATTCCACTGTTCCAGAGATCTGGCTACCACAGGCGACTTGTGACCAATTCGAAGCCATTCTCGGGCTCACTTGGGACCAGGGAGCGCAAATGTATCTGGTCAACGACACGCTAAGGGAGTCGCTGCAGGCGCGAGCTCTAGAGATCACTTTCTTCCTGTCCTCGAACGAAACAGCATCGTCAGAGTTCAATGTTACATTCCCGTATGCTGCTTTCGATGCTCTCGTTCAGGCTCCGCTGGCTGGGATTACCGATGACTCGACACTCAACTACTTCCCTTTGAAGCCCTCGCCTGAAGAGCAAGGATTTCTTGGTCGAACCTTCCTGCAAGAAGTGTATGTGCTTGAAACCACTCGTGTGCTTGACCGGCGATAGTGTTGAGGCCGGATGCTAACAAGCCCAGCTATGTCATGGCAGACTATGACAGATCCGAGTTCAAGGTAGGCCAGGCCAAATTTCCAGGTCACCCTGTCGCACAAGATCTCGTCACTGTTCACTCTCCCGGCAACGAAGGGCTCGGTGAGGGAGCCATAGCGGGCATCGCTGTCGGAGCCTTCGCGGCTGTAGCCATCCTCACTGCCGGCCTGCTTTACTGGTTCTGCTGGCGTCCCCGGAAGCAGCGCAAAGAGAGAGACCGTCGTGAGCCAGAGACTATCCGCTCGGGCAGTCTGGACGACATCACCATCGTTGGTGACGCCACTGAGATGGCGGAGATGGATGCGCCTGTTGAATACTTCACCAAGCCTCTCGCACCCGACGACAATTTCTCCAACAAATCCGAGCTGGATGCCAGTGCTACAGCACAGGCTGCGTCAGGAAGACAGTCTAACAGGGCAGAGCTGTCAGCTGGTAGCGTGCATCGCCCAGGACACAGACATCAGTCATCTTGGGCCAGCGGAAGCAGCGGTATCTCACCAATGGGCGAGGATCGGATTCAGAGCGTGCTCGGTCAACCTTCGCCTCCGATGTACCCGGGAGGCAGCCCGTCGCCTCCACCTGGGGACAGGTGGCATCACTCGTCAAGCAGTCCCAGAGGCCTGTTTGAGATGGCTGAATGACTCTGTCAAGCTAGACTTCGGACCTCTCCGTCGTTGCTAAGGCCGCAGCCTGGGTACTCCTGACGCTAGCCTTTACATAATACGCCATCGTTTGCGCTAAGATATCGCTTGCTCATCTACCATCCTTTTAGCACAACGGAAAGCGTCCCATACCACTCTCGTCATACTCTCACCTAGTGGCTGCGTAACCGCCTACTCTCATGCATGCGTCTGGCAATTTTGACCGCGTCCGGGATGGATCGAGAGACGAACGTCACAGACGAAAGAGCTGACGTTCATTGTGATCAGTAGGACGTTGTAGGCGCAGCGAACCTATGGCACAAATCACGTCGGTGTGAACAGCCTGCACAGAAGATACTGAAAAAGGATGCAGCGATGCAACGACCAGGTCAAGTCATCTCTTCTCATCACAAGGTGCTTGCGTCGAGTGGCGGGACCCGTAGGATAGTCGGGGGCTTTGAGACAGCGATCGATGGTTTACACGGCCTAGTCACACCTGTAGCGGTGAAGCCTCCATATTGCGATCTTGCTCAAGCTTGAAAGAAGGGAAGCACAAAGCTCCGATAGGCCAGCTGCTGAATTGTCTTGCTATCTCAACAACCTACAGCCATGCTCTTATGACGCCAGCCCATCCCACGCTCGTTTGCCGTGCGCTTGAAGAAAGTCTCGCTGAAAGTCGTAGGTGCGCGGGTCTTCCGCCACTCGGTGGGTATTTACCTCACGATGCCCTCGAATCTGTTCTTGAACCACTTGACAGTCTCCTGCTGGTCGATGCGGTGGGAGGCGCCGATGCGGGACTTGCAGCGTCTGCGCTTGGCGACGCGCTCGCCTGGACGGGTCCTAGAGCACGAGAATCAGCATCTTGTCATCCAGTCTGTCAGTCCTGCCCATGCGCGAACTTACATGCAGCAGTAGAAGTCCATGCCGTAAATGCCGATCGCCGGGTCGTACTTGATGCCCAGATCGATGTGCTCAGAGATACCGAAGCCGAAGTTGCCGGTCTCGGAGAAGTTGCGCTTCCGCAGCTCGTACTCCTTGACCTTGAGGCCACGCTCCAGAATCTCCTCCGCTTTGGGTCCGCGCACAGTCACGTGGACAGAGATCTTTTCGTTACGGCGAATACCGAATGTACGGACGGTGTAGCGGGCCTTGCCTGGGAGAGGTCGATGTCAGCTTAGATCTCCTCCAATGTTCCTGCTCGCTGGCCATCGTGTGCTCGTGTGTGCTCTTGCGGATAGGAGAACGTACTGTAGACAGGTGTCTGACCAGACAGCTGCTCGAGCACCTTGGCGGCTCTCGTCAATCTGTCACCTGACTCGCCCACGGAGATGTTGAGCACCAGCTTCTGGATGCGCAGCTCGCGCATGGGGTTGCTGGTCTTGTCCTTGCCGCCAGAAGTCATGACGTTCTGGCCGTCGGCCTGCTGCTGAGAGGATTGCCCTTTGGCCTGTGATACGCGCCAGGGTCAGTGATTGCTCGCATGTCCATAGCCATATCCATATCTGCATGTCGGCCAGAGTGATTCAATCTTTCGGGGGTCGCGCGGTATCGTTGCGGTTTGATCGGTGCATAGGTGTAGCTGGTGGTGCGGACATAGATTGGGCTGGATAAGGGGACTCACCATTGTTGCTAGTGATGGGTCACGTCCTGGCGATAGCGCTGCAAAGTGTTCAAGTCCTTCGTGCCGTCGACAACTTCACAGCGGACCTGCACACATTCGAATTGCTAGGCTCTTGGCACACGGGCGGCTGCGTTCCGCTCACGAGTCAGGTGGGGCCGTGCGTCGCAAAGCTCGCGTTCAGTTCCAGGCAACTTTCACGGCAGCAATAATGAACGCGCTACGAACACCACTATCTACCGGGCTCATACTACCCAGCTTGCTACAGCATCATCACGGGTGCCGCGCGCATATCCGACGGCCTTGGTATAGTGCGACAGCTTAGTACTTTCAGACGTGCTCAGGCACGCGACAGCGACAAGATGGCATCAAACAAGCAAGGCAAGATGGTAAGTCCAGACATCACTACACCATATGTCGCCACGAGCACAGCGTTGACAGAACAGCTTGCTGATATATCGCACAGACAGGCTACATCAATTACCGCATGCGCACCACCATGAACGACGGTCGCCAGTTGGTGGGACAAATGCTAGCCTTTGACAAGCACATGAACCTCGTCCTCGCCGACTGTGAAGAGTTTCGGAAGGTCAAGCGCAAGGCCAAGCAGTCCGCAGCTCCGGGCGCTGGCGCGAGCGCGCAGCAGACGGTGGAGACGGAAGAGAAGAGGATGCTAGGGCTGGCGATTGTGAGAGGTGCGACGGTTGTGAGCTGTTCGGTCGATGGGCCACCGCCTAGTGATCCCGCTGCGAGACTGGGCACGAGTGCGCCAGGCGGTGCGGCAGGAGCGCCGACTGCGATGCAGGCTGGACCCGGTATCTCACGGCCAGCGGGGAGAGGTGCTGGGATCGGTTTGCAAGGACCTGCGCCTGGCATTGGTGGTGGTCCAGCTTTTCCGGGTGCTGGTTTTGGAGGGTGAGCTTATTCCACCACAAGGTGCTGAGCAATCTTGCTAACGATGTCTCTACAGGCCTCCAGGCTTCGGGAGAGGCGCGCCGCCTGGTATGCCTCGTAAGGACACCCTCCTCCAGTCTTAGCCTCTGTATACTTGCTGACTTCCTTAACAGCCGGCTTCGGAGGCCCACCGCCAGGTTTCCAGTAGGTTTGCAATCTTTCTTGCAGTCGACGGGAACATGTTGCTAACGAATTCATTAGACCATCTGGTGCTCCAGGAAGAGGCTTTGGCCAAGGTCCGCCTGGCTTTGGCGGCAGATGAGATTCATGCCTTGTGGCGAAAAGACGTGGCGAAGGATAGACACAGACCCAATCTATCCAGAACACCAAACGGACCCCAAGTGGATACTGGCGCGAGGTCTCAAGACTCCAAGTACGCCTCCGTCGAGTCCTTTTGCCGAAGCGAAGGGGCGAGTCTGGAGATCGCCTTACGTGCCGCAAAAACATTCGAGCATTAGCGATGGCGTTGGCGGTACGCTGAGATGACAAAAGCATTTTGCTTCCGCCTATAGATCTGGGCTTTCGGCGGCTGCGGCTTCGCCCGGTCTCCAAATCAGCAGTACGAGTGTACATGACACAGCGTCAGAGGCCCAATTTCTGTTGGAGCAAAGTCTTGATGAAAGCCATGGCACGACCGCAGATACCTATGAACAGATACGCAGCCATCTCTCTTTCACTGTCGCAATAACACGCTAAGTCACTCCGCCGCACACCCGAGGGCAGTCTACCTACTCGACGACCTCTTCACTCTCCTCCAGGATCTCCTCAAAGATCTCCTCAACCACCTTGCCCTCCCCATCAACCTCATCATCGACTATCAAAGCCTTTCTCTCCTCGGACAGCTCTTCTAATCCCATGTCCTGCCTCTCCTCCACCAAATCTTCCACAGTCCGCTCGCGGTACGCTAGCCACTCTTCCAACATCCTGCGTCTCGCGTCGACCACAGCCTTGTTAGCAGAGCTCTTCTTGGCTACATCCGCCTCTTCAAACTGTCGGCTGTATTCGCGAAGATTCTTGCGCACGTTCTTCATCTCATCCTTGGACAGCAGGCGCTCGGGTCGAGGTCGCCAAGACCATTGCTTGAATTGCTCAATCGGCTCCTCCCTTAGCAGAGCGCCGGAGAAGGAGTAGAGGTGGTAGCCATTCTCCATCTGTAATCGCGCACATTAGCACTCTGCCGTGATCATAAACGGCCGCTACGACTCTGTGACAGACTTACCCGATGTTTCCACACAGACGCACTGGTCGCCACAAATCTGCCCGATGGGTCCCATTCTATATCAGTAACCCCGTAGTGATCGGCAGTGTTCATCAGCTGCAGGTTTGCCGTCAAATCCCTGTCCTTCTCTTCCTTCTCACCCTCGAAATCGAAGTCCCAGAAGTCAAGATCGAAGCTTTGCTGACTCAAAACCGTCGCCACGACCACGAAACGCCCGTTAGGTGACCAATGGAGCGCGTTGTTGTTCTTCTTGTCCACACTGCGAATGAGCTTGAAGTTGCCGATTTGATTGCCTTTGGCTTTCTCTGGGCAGAAGAACCAAACGGCAGTCTTGGGCGGCACGGCGGAACCGTGAGGGACTTCGCCAGCGGTGATGAGGACGAAGCGATCTCCATGAGGCTCCCAGGCAAAGTTGATGACGGTGTCTTTGATGCTATCAATGACTTCTACCGGCACACCTTTCTCTCTGACGCGGAAAATTTCGAGGTTCGTCGCAAGGGACTTCTTGCTCTTTGAGTGACGGTCGACCTTGACGCAAACGAAGGCAGAGTCGGACTGCCAGTGTAATTTGGCGTCGGATACGTTGAAAAGGTTACGGGTTCGGACGACTTCTTTGCTCGGGACGGTCATAAGACCAACCTTGGCGGGGTTGGAGCCGAGCTCGGGGGTCCAGTAGCAGAAAAGCTGTTCGTAGTGCTTGATGCCTTCACGCTGGGGATTTGCGGGACACCATTCAAAGTCCATGATGCCTTCGATCTTGATGGAAGCCTTGTCCATCAGATTCATGCGCGGTAGTTCGTAGACGGAGATAGATTGGCCTTGTGTCATGCGCGCGACGTACTTGCTGTCTGCAGACCACTTGAAAGCCGGCCACTGCATTTTTTTCTTGATCGGGTTGCCCTCTGCGTCCTCGGTAGGGCCCGGCAGATCCAGTGTTACAAAAGAACGGAGAGGCTTTCCAGTGGCGATATCCCAGATGATGTAGTTCTTCCCATCCTCCTCCAAGCTCAGGATCGGGTTTCCGTCATCCACCTGCAGCGGACGATGAGACCAGGTGGTCAGGTACCGCTCGTCAGGTGAGAAGTCCACCAGGTTGACGCCGGGATGCATAAATCGCTTCTGCCTAGACCAATTCGCACCACCCCAAAGCTGCACACCTTGGGCATGCATACTTGTGAGGTACGTGCCCTTCGGACTCCACTGAATGAACGTCTCCGTCCAGAAGGCGCGGTCGACAATCTGCTCTGGCTGCTCATCCTTCTCGTTCCAGGAGACACTGACATTGTCAGCGCGGTAGAGCGCGAACTGATCACGGCCTTCGTGATCGCCAAGCCACCAGCGAAGATGCTCTTGCTCTTCAAATGGCGGAATGTGCGGCGCCTTGTATTCCTCTTCTATCCGGCCCTCACGACCGTAGCGTTCAATGTCGGTGAGCTTGTTGACGGCGATGGTGTGCCTCTTGTCGAGTGGGGTAGCGTGCAGTGCCTTGACTGCCGCTGCAGCCTGCGCCGGGGTCTCATACTCCACGAAGGCAAACCCCTCGGTCATATCGCCGGCCTCGTTCATGGGCATGAAGACATTCTCTTCTTTGGTCTTGCCGACAGTGACGAGCTTGCGCAGCAGGAACTTGACAAGCTTCTCCTTGCTCCCGGGCGGGACCTTGGGCAGGCCATCGATGATGATGAAGGTGTCGAGACCTTCTTCCATGCGCACCTCATACTGTTCGCGGAGGTCTGCATAAGATGAACATCGTTAGTAATGGAGACACAAGCTGGATCGCGCCATCATAAGGTATGCCTACCCGAGTAGTCAATGTCTTCTTCTTGGTCTTCGTACTCCGTCTCCGGGTCTAGTTGCTCGAATGAAGGCGCCATGTTGAGTGGCTAACGGTGTGCGGCTGTGTTGTGGGCAGATCTAGGCTTCGTATGAAATTCACTGCAGTCGCTAATGGGCGTGCAGTACGATGGTTTGGTGTGTGCCGTCCCTGCTGGTCGTTGATGGCCTATGTCCTGCTGGCCGCGTCTCGATATTTCACAGTGGGGTTGGTCGGTCGGAAAAAGTTCCGTGCTAGATCAGGGTCACCAACCCTTGCGGCTTGCGATCGTTTAGAGCGAATGGCCGCAATAGCTGCTTTTTCGGCCAGCCTTCGGTCGTGACTAGGTACGCATTGGGTATCTGCCTACTGTAGGCTACTGCTTTGAACGGGTGGCGACTCGACATGAAAACCCACAATCGCACTGCAGTCCATCTTGAGGGTCGCTTGGGTCGTTCAGGACGCCATTGGACAGACAGGGCATCCTGCATGCCTGTGGATGCCTGAGGCTGCATCACATCGACGCTCGTGCCGTTTCGTCCCGTCCCGTCCCGACGCCAGCAAGCCGTCGGTGTTCGGCACTGTGCCAGCGAACATCCGGTCCGACCTTCTGACGACGACAGACGACATCAGCCGACGACGTCGCATTGCAACTGCCTCCGCCTCCAGCCCTTTCGGTGCGACGCTGCACAAGTCGGCGCATGACCGACCACTGCCACGCGACTATCCATCACTCTTCTCAGCGCGCAGTCGCAGATTCATCCAGCAACCGCCGATATGGCCTCCGAACGTAAGTCTAGCTTGACAGTCGCTCTTTGCCCTTCACTCCTCAACCTTCACTGCCCCTCAATAGTCTGCGAATGAGGCCCATGATATACTGTCACTTGATCTGGCTTCGCCCAGCTGACCTCCCTCTAGTGCCCCTCGATCAGCGTGCCTCCTACAGCGTCATAATCGACAACATCCTTGCTACCGCCGACCTCGAGACGATCTCCGCAAAGGCAATACGTAAAGGCCTGCAGGAGCAAGTCGCCGAGGACCTGACGGAGAAGAAGGTACCTCTGCTACATACCTCGCACTACGCCTACTTTGTCACTAAATGCTCTACTCTGCCAGGATGCAATCAAAGACCTCATCATGGAGCGATTCGACAAGGTTCAACGCGAAGCAGCCAATCCTTCCAACGGCGACGTTGAGACTGCTCCGACCACCAATGGTGCCAGGCACGCCGAAACTAACAACGTCGCTGAAAGCGTCGAAAAGAACGGCCGTGGCTACGAAGTATCTCCGCCAACCCACAAACGTAAAGCTTCCTCGCCGCCCGAGGATGACGATGACGACGACGACGAGCTCAGTGATGTCAAGGATTCACCACCTCCAAAGAAAGTGAAAAAGATCTCCAAGCCAAAGAAGGAACCGAAGGAGGAGACGGACGAACAGATGGCGCGGCGACTTGCAGCAGAGGATGCAAGACCCGGGCGTGCGACCCGTGGCGGCGGTGCCAAACCGAAGAAAGCAGTCGCGAAGAAGGAGAAAGGCAAACCCAAGAAGAAGTCGGCGGCCAAGATTAACTCCGACGTCGACAGCGAGGTAGAAGGCGGCTCCGCATCACCGAAGCCGGAGAAGGAGAAGAAGGGCGGATTTCACAAACCCATGAACCTCTCCGTACCTCTGCAGGATCTCATCGGCGAGTCTCAACTCAGCAGGCCGCAAACGGTGAAGCGGATATGGGCGTATGTTCGAGAGCACGATCTGCAGGATCCGAAGGACAAACGACATATCATTTGCGATGAGAAGTTGCGCGCGGTATTTCGGAGCGACAAGATACATATGTTCACTATGAATAAGGTGTTGGCAGGGCAGCTCTGGCCCGTGGAAGAGTAGCAGGGCACAGCTTGGTCGCAGCCACGACGCTGCTGATGCTGATCGAAACCACTTTAGTACGGCAGAATTGGCCGTGGCGATTTATGCCCACGTTTGATATATCCACTTGACCAAGCCTGGAGGCCAGGACAGCAGGGCTAGCTGAGGGGTTAGAACTGTTTGCTGCGATTTAGCGAGGACGGTGAATGTACTTAGGAATGTCGTATTTACGAGCTGTCACGTTCGCGAACGACTACATAGATGGACACCTCATCATGCCGATCTTGGTCGGGGCCGCGAGCGGCGCACCGGTACGCGTGCGTTCGGGACTGCAGTCGTTTCAAAGCTGATGGGCGTCCATGAAATGTCAGGCCGAGCCCCTACGTTACGAGATCGCCATGGCAGCAGCCGCGGTCGTCTAGTCGCGCTTGTCTCCTGTTACATTCTCAGCATCCCGCTTTCCCCAAGTTGCTTGATTGCTTCACAGAGATCTTGCTAAGCAGACTTCAGAAGACTGGGATCGGCTGTCTGGAGTCCAACAAGTGTGAACAGCAGCCCCTTGTCCTTTTATTTTCCCAGCACTCTGTCAATCACCGTTTTGCATTATTTCGTCGCTCGCGCTCCTCGCGGTCAATGCTGGCTCTCGGCTGCCAGACGTTGACGTGTCCGTAGAAGGCCGCCATAGCCACAACTCTGATACCGGCAAGAAGATTGAATCGTGCGTGTGTGGTGGCGTCGGGCGACTCGGACCGGGTACTCGAGAAGGCTCTGTATTACACAATGAGAATTGAAAGATATCTCTCTATCGTACATGGTCTTCCTACAACAACAACAACTGAATCGAAGGCGCAACGCACATTGCAGAAGTGGCCAGAGTATAAACATCTTCGGTTCGTGGGCATCCGACACCAAGGCGCGATCACAAAAGGTAATCACTCATATCGCCCAAGGCATCACTTCTTTGATCGACGCCGAGGTCGCTTGCTGCCTTCTTCGCGTTCCTTACTCGAACGGTGAGTGTTGTCGTCACGACCAACGATTGGCGCTTGGGCAGACTGGTTGAGCATCGAGCCTGACTTCCCACTCTGACCAACGGGTTGCTTCTGAGCGGGTCGACCGAGGCTCCAGCCTGTCGTCTGTGCTGGCATGAACGACTGATCAGAAGCGCCTTGGGACGACACGGATGAATTTGCCGCGATACTTGGCATGTCGAGAGTCGTCGGGTAAGGGTGCTGTGCTATCGTCGCACAGTCAGCCAGGCGCGGCCTGAGCTTTGGGAATGCTCGGATTCATGAGTATACCTGGTGGCGCAATACCTCCTTGTTTGCCGAAACGACTGTTGTCCGCCCAGCTATAAGGAGACGTTGGCGCCGTTGCCAGAGATTGTCGGAACCATCGAAGGTCGGACTGCACTAAAGGTGTATCAGCCCACATCAGATTCGACGAACATTACTGCGGACTCTACCTAGCTGTCTTTGGCGCCCCGCATATTGAGAAGCTTCCGTCCGGGATTGAGGGTCGTACGATTGATGGTTTTGGACCGTACCCTGGTGGGCAGTGCCCACGTGATTGAGGACGTATGCCCGACAGGCCAGACAGATGCCGTCTTGCCCCTGCTGTTGTGGATCTAGACAAGTGTGCTGGTGGGCCATTGTCGCTGCGGCCTCCAGACGCTGTTGATGCTCGATACACTGGTGACTACAGCGACCGAAAGGCTGCACGTACGGTTCTAGTATTCACACCAACACCGAGCATCATCCAGCGTGACCGAGGATCGGCGTGAGTCGATACCAAGCGGTGAGTGCGACTTTAGTGATGTGTGCCAGCACATCTACGACGCCTATGGAAGAAGGCAACCAGATCGAATACCTGCGCACACGTTGGTAGTTGGATCGAACAAACTGGTGAACGCGGTGGGGGGGAAACGAATGTCGACGTCGATGAGCGTGCTTCGATCGCTCCGTTTGATCGATCTGTCGCCCGTATACTAGCGCAGGGCGACAGTACTTATGTCACTGCGCTTTGTAGTCGTCCGACATCATCAACAATCTAACAGAGTCCTCGAAATACCATCCTATGGGGCGGGACCCACTCCGCAAAGGCAATAGATCCACCCGTGAACAAGCTCCGACGACCTTGCGACAGCGAGATTGAGTAGCGCAAGGCTGCGCGGGAAGGAAGGATGCGCATTCCGCCTGGTAACTTTTCGCCTTCGAGGGCCCCAGGGGCTACTGCCGTCGTGCAACATCATGAGCCTCTTCCAGGATGGATCGAAGCCCGATGGCGTCGAAAGCGCGGATGCGACACATAAGGCGACCAACAGCGTGCGAATGCTAGAGGCGGCCCGGCCTGCCACTGTCAGACCTGTCGCGCATAGGTAGTACCGTGCGTGGCTGCCACTCGCACGATCCTTGCACGGTTCCTGGGCACGCGTGGATTGACGGCAACGCAAGGAGACAGCTGGCGCACGAGCGCTGTAGAATGACAGGAAAGCTCAGCAAGAGGGCCTTCCCCCCCATCATGGGTCACGACGGTCCTGCGGGCACCCTCCCACGCCTCCTCGCTGTGTCGCGGAGCTGCATCCGAGCTGTGCAGTTTGCGCCATTTCCGTCGACCCGCAGATGAAAGCGCACGACGATCCAACCACACTAGCTGCCAGCGGCTCAGCCGACGCGGGTATACTCGCAGAGGCGCTTCGATGCTAGAGGCCAGTGGCACTGATCCCGGCAACTGGGCAATTGCGGAATCTCCGCAAGTTCACGCAAACGTGTCGGCAACCGCCTGGCGTGTGCTCGTTCGCAATCGTCAGCTCTCCAGGAACAGAGACGAACGGTATCAACGAACGGATGGGGCACATATAGCAGGAAGTGTGAAAGTTCACTGCATCACTTTGCGCAGGTAGCCGAATCGCGCCTCTCCAGGATCGCACCGCGATCCGTTGCCAACTTCTGTTTTGTCAAACGCTCGTCCACGGCGCTTCTTCGAGTCGAAAGTGAGCGACGGTCCTGCGATGGTGTCGTCAGCCTGTGTCAAGACTGATGGCGTTTACCGACCCATTCCAGGTGCAGAAACTCATCCAATGAAGATGAAAGAGAAAGCGAAATCCATGCGATCTCACACAGGTGGGTGAGACAAGGACCTGAGTACGAAATTGCTTCAGGCACCGGACATTGAGGCTGGATCGACCGAATGAGCCGTCTTGTCGCCACAACCTTAGGGATTGTTGGATGCATTGACAGCATCGGCGGCACGTCAACCGACCCTGCACTGGCACAGTGCAACTTTGCCGCTCACCACTTCGCTAAAATTCGCTTGCATAGCGGGCGAGCAAGAAGTACTCCAAAGCAAGTACCTCTAGAGCCGCTGTTACTAGTCACGCTCTATGCTTTCCACGGTTGGGACTTACAACGTTAAGTCAGGCTCGCAACCCCTTCAGTGTGTGTCGGCTCAAGCGCCGGCATTACCAACACAACACTGTGAAGACTGTGTACAACCTTTCAGAAGGAATGAGCCTTCGCAGAGCTGTGCCGAAGGTCGTGCGACGAACCTGCAAGTCCGGGAGCCCTCCGCGCGGCTGTCAGCAGCGAGACACTGCCACAAGCTGCGTCGGTGCGCAGACTCGTCACTGACCTGCGTAAATGAAGCATACCTGTCATCTCTCATGGAAGCGTAGTTAGAGCAACGACGTTTCGAAAAGATAGCAAATGCGGCCGTCGTGGACATCGGATGGAGCAGAGCTTTGCTGCAAGGCCTCTTGCGCTGTCGGCATCTTGCATCACCGAGGGTGTCTCATAGATTTTAACCGACTTTTTGAGCACGGGTTCTGTGCGTGTACACAGCTCTCGAGTCCCAAGCCAAGGAGCAGCTTCACATACCTCAGTGTTCAGCCGGAAAGACTTTTCCATGTCAAAGAAGGTACAGCGAGTAGCTAGTCGTCGTGGTTGAGCTCCTGTCTCAATACTTTGATGTTGTAGATCTCGACGATCGCAGCATGAACTGACAAAAGACAGAGGAGCCGCCATGGTCCTTCATATGTATCTGTTAGGAACAAAAAGTTGCACTCCCTATGCACTTCTCAGCTGCTGCCCTCACACCATCAGGAACTACTTTTATCCCAGCCGCCAACGCCGCGCCGAAAAACAATCGATGTACTCAAATCTTACGTATGACCGTTGACGCCGTTGGCGACCGCCTTCACCGGCCCCAGCTTTGATCTTCTCGCAGCCACGGCGTCCGCGAGCTCTGCGAGCACTTTCTCCGTGTCTTCCCATCCTATACACGCATCTGTGATGGAAACGCCATATTTCAGCCCTGCTTTGCCCTCGGCTGGCACCTTCTGAGCGCCTTCATTAATGTTGCTCTCGATCATGACACCCATGATACCATCTTCGCCATTCCTCATTTGATCAGCCAGCGTATGCGCGACCTTGGGCTGATTTCTGTGGTTCTTTTCACTGTTTCCATGCGAGCAGTCGACCATGAGACGAGCCTTCAGTCCTTTCTTCTCTAAGTCTCGCTTGGATTCAGATATGGACTGAGCGTCGTAGTTCGTCCCCTTCTTTCCGCCGCGGAGAATCACAAAGCAATCTTCGTTGCCTACGGTACCGACGATCGCCACATTGCCGGGCTTGGTGACAGACAGGAAGTGATGAGGATGCTTGACTGCGCCAATAGCGTCGATGGCCACATCCAGAGTACCGTCCGTTCCATTTTTGAAGCCGACTGGGAAGGAGAGACCAGACGCAAGCTCGCGATGCACCTGCGACTCGGTCGTACGTGCACCTACGGCGCCAACAGAGAGCAGATCGGCAGTGAACTGGGGACTGATTGGGTCCAACATCTCAGAAGCTATAGGCATGCCCTTCTCGGTAAGATCCAGGTACAATTGTCGCGAGACACGTAGCCCTTTGTTGATGTTGAAGGTGTTGTCAATATCCGGGTCATTCACTAGACCCTTCCAGCCCACGGTTGTCCTAGGCTTCTCGAGGTAGGATCTCATAACGATGAGCAAGTCGTCCTCATGCTTCTTCTTCAGCTCGAGCAGTCTATCGCAGTACTCCAATGCCATCTGCGGATCGTGAATGCTGCATGGTCCGATCACAACGAGTAGTCTCCTCTTCTCATCGGTGCCTTGCACGACCGCGGCTGTTTCATTTCGGGCACCTATGACTGTATCCTTTGATTTTGGCGTTTGGCGAATCTCATGTTGCAAGAGGTCGGGTGGTGTCAGAGGCGTCATGCCTCGGATGCGCCAGTCCTCGCTGATGTCGCGATTGCCAACACTGGCATTGTCCATGAAGAACTGTACGTCGTTGTGATCAGCGAGCTGCTGCAGGAGAACAGAGCATACCGCGATGTTTGCAGCAGTGGTTGTACATACCTCAGACATCTTGACTCTGGAGCTTGGTCGGTCTGGTTGGGATCTTGTCTCTGGGTGTCGAATTGAACAATGAAATGTGATACGATCAACGGCAATGCGAAAATGAGTATCAGGTACCTCATTCAAGTTTCTTCGTAGTATGAGTCGAAAGGCGGGACCGAGCGGTGGCCGAGGCCAGGCGGAGCCATTCCGCGGACGTTGCAGGCGGTGCCTCCCAATCGAAGCACGTGCCGAGGTCAGAAGTGACTTCACCATGCAGCGCAGCCCACCATCTTCAGGCACCTCTCACGACACATTTGAAGATGATAATAGCAGAGAAACAATGCCTGAAAACATTCGCTCGATGGCATGGTATCACGTTACATCAACATTGGTATACCCGCGTACACATGAAAGCACATCGTCCGGGATCATAGCTGCAGATGCGCGCATATGACTGCCATCCAGAAGCTCCAACGTCATACTGGTTTGCGGGCCTCTGAGCTCCCGACACCAGAGCACAGCTTGCATCGGGCGATGTCCATGGCGAATGAAGGCCATGTTACCTTTTAGCCTGTCTCCATTGTCATACTCTCACTCTTCTATAAAACTCACCTCTAACAGATTTGAAGACACTACGACATCTGCTGATATAAAATGGAAGGTCTCGACGCCATCCCCACGAGCTACGCCACCGTTTCCATCGGCAACAAGCCAAGTCACACACTCCCCAAGAAGCTCGAGGCCATAAGTGCTGCTGGATTCACCGGCATTGAGCTCGGCTTTCCGGACCTGCTCAGTTTCGCCACCCAGCATCTCCGCCCAGGCCAGCAACAAGATGCCAACAGCCCTGAAGCCATTCAGGCTAATGACTACGACAGCCTTTGCTCGGCAGCAAAGCTCGTGAAGGGCATGTGTGACGCGAAAGGCCTCAAGATCATGATGTTGCAGCCCTTCTCAAACTTCGAGGGCTGGGCAGAAGGGTCGGCGGAGAGGCAGGATGCTTGGAGTAGAGCAGCGGGCTGGATGCGGATCATGGAGGCTGCGGGTTGTGACATGCTCCAGGTGGGCTCTTCAGACTCGCCTGAGCAGAGGATTGGGAAAGATCGGGGCCGCTTCGTAGAGGACCTAAGGGAGCTGGCGGACATGGCCGCAGGCAAGGGCTTCAGGATTGCGTACGAGAATTGGTGCTGGTCGACGCACGCACCAGACTGGGAGGATGTCTGGGACATCTGCAAGCAGGTAGACAGACCTAATTTCGGTCTTTGCCTCGATACCTTTCAATCCGCAGGTGGAGAGTGGGCCGACCCGACCACAGAGTCGGGTATGATAGAAGATGGTCGCAGTCAAGCACAGGTAGAGAAGGACTGGCAGGCTTCGTGCAAGAGACTCAGTGAAACTGTTCCCGCGGACAAGATCTACCTTCTTCAGATCTCGGACGCCTACCAAACCAAGCCCGGACCACTTTCAAAGCACGACATTGACGGTGTTAGGCCGAGAGGGTATTGGAGCCATGCGTACCGGCCGTTGCCGTTCGAAGGCTATCTGCCGACAGTCGACTTTGCGAGAGCGGTGCTGAAGACTGGTTTCAGAGACTGGTTCTCGTACGAGATCTTCGATGCTGGGCCGGAAGGAAAAGGTAAAGAGTACTTCCTCTTACCGTTTGCAAAAGCTGCGCAAGATTGCCAGAAGCGGCTGATGGAGGCTTGTAATAAATCTTGAGCATTAGCGTATCGGCATTCAGTGTATGATACTGTTCGTGTAAATCGAGTTCGTTTCCTTGACCTGTATGTAGTCACTCATGTTTCGGAGGTTAGCTTGATTGCTGCCAGTCTTCAATCTCTGACTGTAGGAGAGAACAAATACACATTCGGCAGCTTACCATCATCCATTGCAAGATCGACAGCTGAAACCTGGATGGATCTTCACAGTACGATGTGCGGTCACGATCTGTCTGGGTAGTAATGATATGTGGGTGTCGCGGTATCCCAGGCGGTATCTAATAGAAGCAACAGTGTACAACGAAGATTAGAGCTCTCTAAACGCGCAACTTCAGTATCGTCTATACAAGCGTAGTTCTACTCCAGCTTGAGCATCTTCAAGATGTCATGACGTGCGAAAAATGATCGATTCTTCTTGCCGAACACATCTATGGACAGTCAGCAGAAGCTCCTTTGTATGCATGGGGAACCACTTACACATAAGCACCGATAAGCAGCAGATGGCAACCTGCACGCTACTGATGGCGATGAATACAGGTCTGATACCCGCATTGACAAGCCAGCCCCAGCCGCTAAAGGTCAACCCGAATGAGAGAATGTTCTTGAACACCAGCAGACACGTGAACCCTTCAACTGCTATCTCGCGGTGGGCATCAACAATATAGAGGGCAGATGCTACAGCTCCAAGCACCATGCCCATGACCTCAAGCGCGAAGAAGAAATCGGGCCAGAACCAGTGATACCGCCAGGTGTTGTTGGCCGTGATCCCAAAGCCGTAGAGGCCGGCGCATCCAAAGACCAGCATCGGAATGACCAGCACAATGCGAAACTCGGGCTCGTAGACACCGCCGTTGCGCTTGGCCATGAGTCGCGCGGTGCTATCACTCAAGAGGCCCGCCATTACGAATCCAAGCAGTGCACCTATAAACGCGCCGGTATACATGTATCCGGTCTCGACCTCGGTAAACCAGAGCGGCGGTCCTAACATGATGCCCCCTAGCACAATGCCGATGAGGACAGTCCAGCCGATGATAGTGCCTTGGGTGATGCAGGCCCAGAAGATGCCCAGGTGAAAGAACAGAGGGAACGGGCGAAGCAAGAGCTTGAAGAACGATTCGTCGGTCTTCCGCCCGTTGAAAGGCATGAGGCTCTCCTTAGAAAAGAAGCTGGGTGGAGGACCGATGATGGCCTCGGAAGATCTCTGATCAGGCTGTTTCTCGACGGAGCTGACTCTCGAACCTGATTGTTGGTCTTTGACATGAAGTTCCTCAGGCTCGGAGGACGCTACAAAGGCAGTGTCGGCGCGCTGATCGCGCACGTAAGCTGTCTCCGGGACGAAAAGAATCACCAAAGGCAGCATGGCAGCCGCAAAGATCGCCAGTAAGTAGAAACTCCATTGCCAGTTCAGCGATGAAGTTAACTTCCCTACGATGACCGGGGTGAAGAAAGCGCCCCCGAACAAGCTAAGATTCGTTACAGCCATTCGCTTGCCGCGCTCGTGCACAAAGTAAAGATCACCGACGCTTGCATTGACCAGAGCTTCGAAAGGAGCAAGACCTACTCCTTGAAAAAACCGGGCAGCCATGAGAGAGCCGTAGTTGTGGTTGCTGGCGCCCCCCCATACTGACGTGATGATGATGACCACCGTGCCCAAGAGGTATAGGTGGCGTTTGCCCCAGACTCTTGCGCTTGCCACGAAGATGAAGCCAGCTACGCCGACCCCAAGAAGGTGGTAGCCGGTCAGCAAGGCCACATCGGTGAAGCCGGTCACAAAATAGACCTTCAACAGGATGCTGTTGGCGGCTAGCAGTGGCGAGAGGGTAGATGCGATGATTTATAGCAAGCAGAGGATGCCGGTGATCAAGTCGCGTCGCCATATAGGCCAGTTCAATGGATCGTCACTATGGTCGCTTGGCTGCGGCACGAGGATTATGCCATCTTTACCGCGTTTGAGGTTCGCACTGTGGGACAGACCAGCGGTCGCGTCGGTGAAGTCGTTCAAAGTAGCAGTGCCTTGGATGTCTGACTCAGTCGTGCCCGGGCAAGTCCTCATACAATGGGACAATGCTTATCGCTTACCGGGAACGTGCTCAAGGTGGCTGTCGTTCAGCACACCCAAACCCATGGCGATGGCGACGGCGAGTGTAACAAGGCTGGCGACGTGCCGGCGCACTCCGCAATGATTATTCTTGTCGGCAGTGGAGGCGTATCTCGCAGTGTGGAACAGCCAGAGACGAAGGCTGCAGGTGGAAGTCCAACTGCCAACCCACAGGTGCCCCGTAGGAGCAGAAAGGTAGAAATGGCCTCGACCTCTCCAGAAGATGTACCCGAGTACATGTATTTGGTAGCTCCAAAGTGGCTCCACCCTTCAGCTCTGAACAGTCCGGGAGGCGCACTTGGGCGCTCGGGCTCCCCGCAAACCTGGCGACCTGCACTGGTTGATTGGATTGAGATTTTGAGTGTGTTCTATTGTGTGATCGTCTTGTTGATCCGCACAAGAAGCCGCATGGTGGCCTCGGTAGGACAGAGTCCCGGTGTCAGAGGAGACGTCAGTTGGTCTCAGTGTGAAATAAAGTGTACTGGCCATACCCATCATAAGCTGCCCACCGCTTCGTCGTTCATGGGTAGCCTGTCGAGACTTCAATTCCCATTCGCGCAAGTCGCGCTGGGCGTGACGGACGCGCATGAGGAACTCGAGAGCTTGTTGACGTCCAGGGCCAGGCGGATGGTGGAATCAACGAAAGTTCGCAGGGACTCTGCGATACCATCATCTCCCCCGGCCGAAGGTATACCAGGATTTCCTGAGCTTTGTCGTATATCATCATCCGCTACGTCCGTCGCGTAAAGCACCTCACTGCTTTCAAGTCCATTAGACCCTAACGATGTGCAAACGCAGGATATGCAAATACCATGCGTCGCTGTGCTCAGACGGATATCTGCATGGCATCACTTGTAGAAGACGCTATCGCGCGGCCGCATTTGGTGTCGCAATCAGAGCATGGAGATGGTCCTATTGTTGAGCTTCAAGAATGGAATTGATCCTGTACGTACCTACTAGGGACAATGCCGCATACTAGAGGCCAAGTCTTCACTCTGGCAACTGCAGGTACTAGGCTAAGCCTACACATGATGAGCGCTGCAACGAGGGTGAGACCAGCTGCTATTCAGATCACAGACGAAGAAACGGACATTGGCTGGTCGCAGGCTTCGGCCATCCGTTTCTAGAAGGTACGCCGCAACCCTGTTCAGCAAGCCTCCCTCGAAGTTGGTGCAGTCAGTACAAAGTGTTACGAAGCACAAATTGGAGGCATGAAATCATGACCGATATCGGTAGGTAGTGACGCAACCGAGGTAGTCTGGCATTGGCATTGAGCTCCATCGATCCGTAAGGTACACACAACTTACAGTCGCTACTTCGTACAACATATTTCCGGCATTTCCACATCACTGCCATCAAGCCCGTCATAGCGTCGACGTACGATTTTAAGGCTTAAGCGAATACAAGTTACGCCGCGATGACCTCCAACATGAAACCTCTGGTGCTACACGCGCACGGCACCGGCCCAAACCCCTACAAGATCGCTTGTGCACTGGAGTTAGTCAGTGTCCCGTACGAAGTCAAGCTATGGCAGTTCGGCGACGCGCCCAACGGCGTCAAAGGCTCGCAATTCCTCAAAATCAATCAGAACGGCAGGGTGCCTGCCCTGGAAGACCCGAATACGGGCGTCGTGAGCTGGGAATCTGGAGCCGTGATGAACTACATCCTCCGCAACTACGACAAGCAAAACAAGCTGGGCCCGCGTGGCAACTCCGAGCAAGATCTTGTGGACTTTGAAAAGTGGACGTTCTTTCTCGTCTCGACTTTAGGGCCATTCATGGGACAAGTGAATTGGTTCAAGCACTACCACTCGCAGAAGAACGAGGATGCGCTGAAGCGGTATGAGGAGCAGGCCTATCGATGCTTCGAGGTTTTGGAAGGACAGCTCAAACACGGTGGTCAATACATCCTTCCAGGCAGTGGTCCGAGTGCGGTGGATCTGCACTTTTATCCATGGATCTACCAGCACGGCTTTGCGGGTCTGGGTCTCGACAAGTACCCGAGCGTGGGCAAGTGGCTGCAAGGTATTGGGGAGCTGAAGGAGGTCAAGGCAGCGTATGAAAAGGTGTCGAAGGGCCAGGAAATGTAAATTGCGATAGATATGTGTAGACATATCTCGGCATCTGACCGAGTGCAGCTCTCAAGACCTGCGAAAGCGAGGAGCGCGTAGGCGGAGGCATAGGCTGCTCGAAAATGAGAGTTGAAAACTTGCATCACATGACTGTCTCTCGTCCTCGATCCAAGCCTACCTTAGCTTGTATGGTAGACGATGCAGCAGCTTTGGCTGCGTGAGAAGAATCGAGAAAAGTTCCCTACCTGTAGGCTAGATCCTCCGCCGAATAGATGCGGGGTCCTCCCCAAGACGTGTCAAGCACATCCGCTATTTCTCGTCCACAGCGTGACACTCCTCGGGTTGATCCTCGTCTTTTGCATTGGCCGCATTGGCTACGTTCACAGGAAGCTGGGGCCAACAATGCAAGCGTTACAGGTGTGATTGGCTTCGGACCGACGTCTGTAACGCGACTCTGTTACACGGAGCGGGCGGTAGAAAGCTTACATTTGCGCTGACGGTTCGCCGGCACATGTCCAAACCACCTTGCCAAGCCTGCTTGTTCCTGCTGTCTTGGCGGATATTACGCATCATCTAGGGCAAACGAGGTCAGTGATCCCCCAAACATCCTTCAGATGCCTCTCGCGCGGCGGAGAGATGCAGTGGCTCCGTCGTGGCGGGGTGCGCCGACCGGAGCGGAAGAGGAGGGGAGGTCCCCGGTCGCAATGACATTGAACGCGAACAGATGCGCGTCATGGTGTGGAAGCACTGCCCCATGCCCACCCCCCTCTTCCGCCTTTCGATGGGCATACACAGTAGACAACTTGATCACATTCTCAACAAGCGGCCAGCATGAACCCCGGCCATCGCGGTTCCTCGCCTCGCGCTTCACGCTGACAAGAATGCGACGTAACAGACGACCGCGACGCACCGCTTCCCAGCTCCTCAGTCTTCACCATCCCGCCGGCGCAGCTCCTTGGCGCCTCGTCAGCGCAGTGGCAAGTCCAGACGGCGAGAGCCACATCAACGGGTTGCCGATGCAGCACGCTTGAGCGCGCGTTGCATACAGCAGCCTCAATGTTCTGAGTCGCGCCGCGACATGCCACCACCAGCCAACGATGCATCTCCACCACACTCGTCTCCTCTGTCCGGCCGGCGCTTCCTCTCCAAGATCACGACATCGCTGAAGTCGAAGCCGCGAAACATTACAGACTTCAGCATCGAGGTGGACGACCCACATAAACAATACTCGCCCGGAGACATAGTACAGGGCAGCGTCAAGTTGCGAGTGTCGCGCCCGGTCCGCGTCACGCACATTGTGGTATGCTTGCACGGCTTCGTCCAGGTCTTCCGGAATCCCGGCTCGCCGGGAGAAGGCTTTCGCGCCAATGCCCAGTATCTAGGGACAGGACGGGGCAAGAAGTCTGGTGAATACTTTGGCAATGGTTTCGCCTCCCTATTCGAGGACGAGGTCGTGCTTTGTGGTGACGGGAGGCTGGCAGAAGGCTCGTATCAGTTCAACTTCGAGCTGGAGTTTCCCGATCGCGATCTGCCCAGCAGCATAGACTTCGAACGCGGGACCATTTCATACGTTGTTACAGCGACTATTACGCGACCGACTACCATAGGCACCACGACGACCTGCGACAGGAAGGTCTATTTTGTCGAACGTATTGACATCGCGCACACCCACGCGCCAAGCTCGCGTACAATCACTCTTGAACCTGTATCGCGGAGAACGCGCGCAAAACAGCAAGCCCGGAAGGTCGTTGATCCGAGCGAAAGACGCAGTCACAGGACAAATTCGAATCAGCAAAGCGACGTCAGCAGGCTCAGCGAGCTCACTTCTCCCCAAGGTGTCCGCACTGAGGCTGAAGAACCATGGAGTCCAGCGCCAAGCAGCGAATTCAGCTTCGAGACCCAAGTGAGCGGCAACTGTCGAAGATCGCAACATGAGTCGAACAGCAGATGTTCACCTAGATCAAGTGACGTGAGCAGAACCAACACCAGCAAGTCGTCTTCGGGCGATAAGACGATCACAGCAACAGTCGAACCGCTGACTGGAGGATGCTTGCGCGGTGACAATGTCGGCATCAAGGTTAAAGTGAACCACACGAAGCCCATCAGGAGCTTGTACGGTGTGATCGTGACTTTGTACCGGCAGGCGCGTGTGGACTTACATCCTGCCATCCCTCTGGGCCCCACCGAGAAGGGCACCTCGTCTAAATACGAGGACTATTACCCGCGATCGATGACAGGTCTCGGTGGGCTCTCATTATCTGGTGCGGGCTCTAGTCATCTCTTCCGAAAGGATCTCACGCAGGCCATGGTTCCGCTGTATATTGATCCAACTTCGCTCATGGCAGAGGTCACTGCAAAAGTGCGGGTACCTGAGGAAGCCTTCCCTACCATCGCCACAGTACCTGGTGCCATGATCAGCTTCAAGTATTACGTGGAGGCGGTTGTCGACATACAAGGCAAGCTGAGCGGGTCTGACAGGTCGCTCGCTGTACTTGGTCTCGCAGGTACAAACCCATCCGGAGGGACCGGTATGGACGGAACAGATCACTCAGCCGCCTTTGCGCCTTACGGGTCGAATGTAGTGGACACTGCCCCGATCCGACGGGACAAAAACGTCGTCACCTGCACGTTCGAACTAGTCGTCGGTACTAGAGACAGCGAGAGACGGAAGGGAAAGCGCAAAGCAGAGCCCGTCGTCGAGGAGCCGCAGCTGCAGCAGCAACAAACGCCAGCAGTTGCAGACCCAGAAGTCCCGGCCGGAGCGGATGCGGCTAATTCGACCAGTCATGCTCACGATGAGGCATACTGGTACCACGCTGACGGTGCGTCGCATGGTCCACAGTGGGACCAACCATACTATTCGCCAGATGCGTATCCAGAATCGTACTGGCATGGGAACGAGTACTTTGGCTACAATGCTCCACAGTACTATGAAGGTACCCCAGAAGTCCACATACCACATATGCCAGACGAGTCACAACTCACGGAAAAGGAGCGGATCAAACAGGCCGAGGTGCGTCTACTCCCGAGTCAACCACCTGGCTCGGAGGAGGCCAGATCGACTGGCGACGTGGCAGAAGGAGCTACAGCACCCTATCTCCCGGACGAAACACCGGAGCATCTCAATGTCGCGCCAGCTCCTGGACCCTCTGCTCCGGCTTACAGCGAGGCTTTGGGTACTGATGTTGTCCACGCGGGGCCCAGCAGATCACGCGGCTCAGAAGGATCACTTCGATCTTCGGAGGTGCCAGCATATGAATCTCCAGAGCCGGGCTCTTCGTCCCAACGCACGACAAGGCCGGTAGATGACAAGATGGAGCTGGAGCGACAGAGGTTGGAGGCCGAAGCGTCTGCACCACCTGGCGATGAGTTGGCTGGGCCTTCAGGTACTCCTTCTAGGGAGAAGCCGACAGCTCCTGCCCAGGATGCTCTTGATCCATCCGATGCCGACGGCTCTGGACGTGTGGAGTCGAAAGCTGATGAAGGCGACACGAGACCGGCGTATGAGGAGCAGTGAACTTTCCGCGAAGTCAGCGCGCGTGAAGGAAATCGAATGAATTCGGGGGCGGAGCCTGGTGGAGCGATCTTGCCTTCTACGTGATACCACATAACGAGCAGCGCCGGCGCGCGCTTTTTGACATTTTCAAGCGCTTGCTAGAACAGGAAACATTTTGAACCTTGCCATGACTCGTGGTCGTTCTTATTGAGTGATACCAGACGCATAGCTACTAGAGAAGCAGTAAGGTATGGTTGTGGTCGACCCGCCAAAGGAGTGAAGTATTCAGCTTGCTAGATGGGCATGGCGGGAATAATACCCAAGCATTGTAGTCCACTACTACTAGTGGCCATGGGGCGGCGCACGAAGGTGGAGAGCGAAACAGCAGCCTGGGATCTGACGATTTTGGGTAAACGCGTGCGTCGTTCTGGAGATGGTTCGGTGGGTGTTCTAGCTTCCCAGCCGATCAGGGTGCCGAATTCCGGCTGCAATTTCGCCGGCCTTGCAATAATACCTTTTTATTAGTGAACAGCGTTTTCGAGCTTCCATCATTGCTGCTCTTTGGTCGAATTATTATCACCCTGACCATCACCAGCTTGGCTTGTACGTTGCCTATTGCATGGAATTGCTAGGTATCTTACTATCCCTTATCCCTCCTGAGCGGCGGGCCTCATGATGAGTCGGCCTTGGATCAAGGTTTCTAGGTAAGAAGGGCTGGGCCCCGTGGTACGAGGCACGCTGCAAGGTCAGACGTACAGACAGCGTCAGCGGCGTCGACTGTGGTGCCCTGGTTGATGAGCCTGGAGCGTGAATGGACGTGGTGCCTTGATACGGCCAGCCCACACAAATCACGCACATGAACATGCACATGCTGGCGCTCATCTGCGCGTTCTCACTGGAGGTACTGTTGATGTGCGATTGACTCAGGTCCCGGGTGTGCGGCTATGGAAAGTGCTTGGGATGGAATATGCAAAGAGTGTTAAGGCACAGGCTTGTTAGTGCAAGTCGGTTACGCGGCTCCATTGGAAATCGGTAAGATAGGAAGTACCTTAAGGTATCAGAGGTACCAGAGGCACCGCACACCACCACGCGTGCGAGATCTCAGAGGGCGGATGCTTGGTATGTAGATCGTGGCGGGCTGGAGAAGCGTGAGACGGTGGCCTTTAGCGTAGGGATGTGCAGGGGTGTGCCTTGAAGCCGGGGTGGATCTGCCGGTCTAGAACGTGCCGAACTTTTGCTAGCGACGCCATACCGCAGGCCAGATAATGTGTCATCGTAATCCACGGCCTCCGTAAGGTAGCGGTAGCGGTAGCCTAGAGGTGGGACCTGTTGCTGTATCGCGCTCGGAAACGGCTGGGAATCGTTCCTCTGGCGGCGCGCCGCAGCACGGGAATACTGCGCCAAGTACCCCCGAAGTACTAGGAGGTACTGCTCGCATTCAGACGACTACCGTGTACTGTACTACCTTGCGACCGGAACACCGTCACATCAGCCACCCGCCGACGAGGACCTGGAAGGAATCTAGACGTGAGGGCCACGGCAACGGGTGATCACCTGTGCTGACCAACCAGGATACCGCAAGCGACGGCCAGGATGAACGAGCGTCCATGATCCGGCAGGCCAGCGTCCAGACCCGGCAGCTAGACTAGCCGGTGGCCGGTTCCAATCCTGCAGGTGCTCACCAGAGTCACTACTCATCAGGCCAAACACTAACGACCTTACCCTCACGAACCGTGGAAAGTTACTACTCGAGTCCAGCTGAGGTGGGCGTCGACTTCAACCCTCCCTCAGTCCGTCTCCGTCTCCGTCTCCGCGTGTCGCAGATCTCGAAACGGGAGGCTTGTGTGCTGATCGCGCGCCTGGATCCTGCATCACCGCAGCAGCAAACATCACTTCGGAAGCCGTATAGGTGTCGTATCATCTGGCATTGCATCCCTCCGTCGTCCAAACGTCCGCGCACGCACGAGGACTGAGACCACCTGTATCGACATTGACCGCCGCTTCCATCTGAGGTCAGATATGAAGCCGTAGCGTGTGTGAGGTGCAATGCACACGGCTCCATTCCCGCCAGCGATGGACCGCCACACCATCTGTCTACCCAGGCCAGGAACCCGGGATATCTTGCAGCATGGCGATCCCACCTTCCGACAGGAGCTCACTCGGCTTTTCGCCACGGCCGAAAGCAATGCGCTAGAAGAGCTCGTCGCCCTAAAAGCCCGGCTTCGCTTGGCATCCACATCCGACTTCTGGGCTGAGATGACCGAGGGCGTGTCGAAGATCCTAGGCGCAGAGATGACGTTTGTGATGAAGCGCGTGCTGGTGGACGAGCAGGAAGCAGCCGTCGAGATGCCACCGCTCGGCGAACCTGGTTCCTGTATGATGGCCGCAGCATTCCACTACTGTGCCATGGACGGCTCACGAGAGACGGTCAAGCAGACCAAGTTCCACGCGTATGGTTGCCCATGCGCGTACATGAAACACGACAAGGTCTTTCTGGTCCCGGATAATCTCAATGATTTCATCACCGACAATCCCAACAAGTTGCCTACGCCCGCTGAGGCGTACATTGCGTTGCCTCTGTTTGCAGAAGGCAAGAATTTTGCGCATTTCGGAGCCATGTGGTCGAAGGAGGGTGCGGCGGGGCGGCAGCTATCATGGGCCTTCACCGAGATGCTGCTGCACTCTATGGAAGACATGTTGCTTCAGCGCCTATTGGAGGGCTCTAATTTCATTCGACCATCTCACGCTCCACCGGAGAAGCATCGTGTAATTCCGCACGATGCAGTGACCGTCGCACAATCGCTGAGACCTTACGCTGGAAGCCTATCACACGAATTGAGAACGCCGATGCAGGGGGTGGTAGGAATGTTAGATGTCATGTATGCCACTGTTCAGGAGGCCGTAGAGACGCAATCAGACGCTACGCTGAGAAGGATCTTCGAGGATCTCAAGGAGAATATCGAAGTCGTCCAGGACAGCTCGAGACGCGCTGTAGAGGCCGCGGACAACGTTGTCCATGCATACGACATGAATATGAGCGTACCGGATGGACCACCAGGCCTCCCTTCGGACGACTCGATGGAGACTGGCTCGCCCTTCTCAGCTGTCTTGCCTGCGCTTGACAAACGTCCGGAGATTGTGGTCGCTGGCAGCAACCTGCCCATCCCTCGGCCCAACAAGCGTCGAAGAGGCGACACCCTCTCGCGCAACACAAGCAATGCAAGTGCCTCTAAACATCAGAAAATCGAGAACTGTGCGTCTTGCTGGGCTCGGACTGCGGACCCAAGTCAGACGTCTTTGGAGGATCCTCGGGAGGCAGAGAAGTCGCCAGGACTCGCTGTTCCCAGTGTCACGGCTGCGGACCATCCCGCAGTGCAAGATACAGACCATGCGGTGGATGCAACGCAACCATTGAGTCGCACCATCGCGCCAGGCTTGCGACATACGAACATGCATGAAATATTCCAGTACGTCATCAACGAGGGTCTGAAGATGGGTGGCAGGCCAGACTCTGCAACGGCTCAGATAACGGAAGATGGTGAGTGTATCGAGGTGCGATCGCGAGGGTCTGACGGGACTATCAACACAAAGACCATCTACTGGAGCGTCGACCCAAGCGTGCCCCGAACCATGTTCACGGACGAGAAGGACTTGACCAAACTTATCTCGTGCCTCTTCTTGAACGCAATCAAATTCACCGACAGGACGAATGGGCAAGTGCGCATCTCGGCAAAGATGAGCTCACGCAACAAGTACATTAGCATCAAGATCGCCGATAATGGTCCTGGCATCCCTTCAGCTTTCTTACCGAGACTCTTCCAGGCCTTCTCCCAACAGAATGGGTCGATCACGAGACCACGTGATGGTCTCGGGCTGGGTCTGATGGTGGCAAAGGGAATCGCGAGGAAGCTCGGCGGTGACCTGATGTGCAATAGAGCAGAGACAGAGGGGCCCAACCACGGCTCCGAATTCGAGATCAGAGTGCCAGTGATAGCCGGCGAAACCATTAGTCGGCCATCTTCACCTTTTGGCTCGCCTATGCCTCGGCGAGCAAACCTCGCTTTACCGGAGACGCCACCTATCCCACCTCAAGCACCTCAAGCACCTCAAGCACCTCAAGCACCTCTACCCACCAGTCCACGAAACCTCTCTCGTGCCCTGCACCAGATCGTCAACGGGGCGCCGCGGATCGCTACACCCCCACATCGAGTCCCGACCCCACCTTCACCCCGGACTCATATAAGCATCACGCCGCCACCTCCACTGCAGCAGCAAGCAACCTCTTCACCGACGACGCCACCGATCATCAGACCCCGCGCGCGCACAACCGTCTCGAATCCCGAAATCGACCGCGACCTCGCGAGGAAGTATCCGCTTCGCTTCCTGGTAGCCGAAGACAACAAGATCAACCGCAAGCTCCTCGTCAGCATGCTCTCCAAATTCGGCTACCAAACCATCCACGAAGCGCACGACGGCGCCGAAGCAGTCCGCCAGATGTCCCTCCCTCGCTCCGCGCACGAGGAGATCGACGTCGTGCTCATGGACCTCTGGATGCCGCTCATGGATGGCTACGAAGCCACCGAGCGCATCCTCAGCATGGAGGATAAGCGGCCAACTGTCCTTGCGGTGACTGCAGACGTGACGGACGGCGCGCTGGAACGTGCAGCGGCGGTCGGGATGACGGGCCTCATGACCAAGCCTTATAAGATGATGGATCTGCAGCGGCTCATCGTGGCGTACTGCGCGCGAGGCGGCGCCGAGAGCGAGGCGGTGCCCTATTGAAGATGTGCAGGGCGCGTGTGATTGATACCCCCTTTTTTTGTCACGAGTAATGCGAATATGCTATAAGCAACCATATGCGTAATAATATCTATCGTTGTTGAATGGCTCATTCTCATTTCATTTCGTTGTACATGTTCTGCCATGCATCAGAATGATCTGGGGGTGGCAATTGTAATCGAGGAGTAGCTGGAACGGGCTTCTTGTCTGCACGGCGTCTGCGTGGGTTTGATGTGAATAAGGTAGGCTTTCATGGGGAGGCACCACCTCCTGCCTGCATAAGATACGCTCTTGGGGACAGGCAAAATGTTCTGACAGCGCAAGTTCCAAGGTGCAGAGCGAACACTACACCTTCGAGTTTTCTCCTAGAAACAGAACATGTAAGGCGAGTTTGAGAATTTTCTTTAAAAGTCGGGGAATATTGAGTTGTGGTAAGTGTAAACTCTTCGTTTGCATTTACATCACATAGTCTGAGGAGCCAGCCGTCTTCCAATGTTGCCAAAACAGACCGAGCTCACAAACAAAACACTGGCGATCCACGTAGCGACTCCCACCGACTCTTGGCTGAAGAGGCCCAGCACTAGCTGATCTTGGGCAATGGCGCCCGCCGTGACATTGCTTCCATTAATTCGCTCGGATCGATGACCTTCGGTAATGTGCAGGGATGAGGGGGACGGCACGAGCGCGGGATTGATGCCGAGTAGCGCTGCGGTACCGCAGAGCGCTACGAAGGTGGAGAGTAAGAAGCCTGAGGGCGAGCGGTCGATCAAGTACCACACGGCTGGGTTCGCGAGCGCTAGGGTGAGCGACAGCTGGAGTGTGGATTGCCAGGGTAGGCGGCGAATGGCGAAGGCAATTCCGACGAAAGCGCCGATGGAGCGGACGACGTCTAACCAGTCGCCCTGCCTTCTGCTGCCTCTGCGCTCTGCGTCCGCTTCATCCACGTCGTGATCGTCGTCCGAAACCCATAGCTGGTCCAAGTAAGGGAGCGTCTCCCCCAAAGCCACACCGGCCACACCCCAAAAAGCAAGGTACAGCCAAGACTGCCGGTCTAGGTTGTCGACCTTGACCGGGGCGATCTCCTGCCTGTCGTGCAGGTGAGTGATGAGCAGACCGTAGAGCACGCCGACACTGAACAGCGCCACTGTCCGGCCTACCAAAGGCAGCACGTAGCCCTTGAAGCCTCTCCTAGGCATCTGATGGCGCATCTGCGCCTGCGTGATCGTGCTCCGCCTCCTGTGCTTCTTCAATCCGTTCGGCCCGTTGTGCAGGGTTACATCGGGTATCTGTGGTCGGGTGAAGTCGAAGGAGCCATCTCGCGGCGTCTGGGCGCCAGTACCCCAAGGCGTGCTAGGCTCTTCTCGGTCCGTGGCATAGCCCGTGGGCTGGTAGATGCCGAAGAGCGTCGAGCTGGTGAGGTTGAGGATGCTCCGTGTGCGCGACGGGGTGGAGCCCCCGTCCGTGGAGCCTCGTGGGGGTTCCAGGCTGGCTGAGGAGGCTGAGACCTCCGAGGGCGGTGTGGGAGGTGAGTTCGGGGTGCTGTCGGCGGAGAGATCGAACATGCGGCCGCGTGGGCGTGGTTTCAGCATCGGGCCGTCCTCGTCTTCGGAGTAGGAGTGTGGGTGGCTCATGGCTGCAGCGTGGAGGATAGAACGGAACAGAGCAGCGTCGTAGGAGCGCTTGGGGCTGTTGATTGAAGCCGCCTGGTTCTTGAGCAAAGGGTTCCGCTGGGATCAATCAAATATGTCAACGACCCATCAAATCTCAATCAACCGGGAAGGAAGACGAGAATGGGGTCGGAGTTGTATAGCGAAGTGTGAGGGAGATGGAAGAGAAGGGAGAGTGCAGCTGACCACTACACGCACAGCCGCTAGTGTCTGAGGTGACTGACAGGAGAGTGGGGTCTCGCTGCCGTCACACCACTTGAAGACTGTGACAGGAGCAACAATGGCTGGCATGTGAATGCCAAGTCTTCCTTCTCCGCAATTGGCCGCCAGAAAAGCTCCCAGCTCCGACGCACGTGAATGGCCTGAAATAACCAGACAAAAATTCACGGCTTCACATTCTATTGGCATTCGGCACCCGCAACAGCATAGTCTACCGGCAGAGAGTCGAATATTCCGTTGATCGAAGTCAACATGGTCACCGACGACAAGACATCGCAGGTCCGTATCCATCTGAAGACGCGGAGCCCCGACATAGAGTTGCCGCAAGATACAGGACCGATATTGGTCTCGACCGGTAAGCTACCTTACAACATGACATTGCAAGCGCCATGCACGCAGCAAGCGGGGACTTGATGCTGCGACCCCTTTGAAAAGAACCAATCGACGATTCTAATTCTTCCGCAGAGCTCAAGCGCTATCAACTGTCAACTCTCGTCAACCGCCTCCTGGAAACCGACAAGCCAGTCCCTCTAGAATTCTTGATCAATGGCCAGTTCCTACGAACGTCGATAGATGAATTCTTGACACAGAACGGCATCAGCGCCGAGACGACTCTATCCGTCGAGTATGTCAAGGCTCTCATCCCACCGCTCTACGTGGCTAGCTATGAGCATGATGATTGGGTGTCGAGTCTCGACGTACTCTCTGGAAGTGCGGATGCAGCGAGATTGGCGCGCGACCGCCAGGATGCTATCCCTACAAGGCTTCTTTCAGGGAGTTATGATGGCCTGATTAGGGTGTGGAACATGTCTAACGAGGTCGTTGCTACGGGCAAGGCGCACACGGCGGCTGTCAAAGCAGTCAAATTTCTCTCACCATCGCAAGTAGTAAGCTCAGGCGTCGACAGAACGCTGAGGCTATGGAAGTATGATGATGCAGAGACGGGAGACGCAGGCTCACTCGTGCCGACAATGGAGCTTTACGGTCACAAGGCGAGTGTAGAGAGCCTAGCAGTACACGCGCCGAGCTCTAGGATCCTTTCCGCTTCCTCAGACCACTCAGTCGGAATCTGGAGCACGAAGAAAGCCGAGGCGCCTGCCGCGTCCGAAGCGATGCTACCGACCAGCAAGCGAAGAAAGCTCTCCAACACCGGCAAGACCGCGCCGCAAAGAGGGCCGCTCAGCCTACTGCAGGGCCATCAAAGCCAAGTCGCCGACGTCTGCTTCGACGAGACAGACTCCACAGTAGCCTACTCCGCCTCATGGGACCATTCGGTCAAGACCTGGGACCTCACGACGAGCGCGTGCGTCGACACCCGCACCACCGCGCAGAGCCTTTTCAGCATCTGCCACCTACCAGAAGCCGGGCTCTTAGCGACCGGGACATCAGCCCGCCATATCACCCTTATCGATCCGCGCGTCGACGCTCGTACCATCTCCGCCATGACTTTACGAGGCCACACCAACGCTGTCGTCACTCTCGCCCGAGATCCGAACTCCAGCTCGCAAATCGTCAGCGGGAGCCATGACGGTACGTGCAGGATCTGGGATATCCGGTCGGCTCGTCAGGAGGCGACAGATCGGGTGGGCGAGGCGGTGTATGTGGTTGAGCGAGATAGCGCAAAGGGGAAGCCACGGAGTATGGCGGGTGAGGGCGTGAAGGTGTTTGGGGTGGCTTGGGATCGGGAGGTGGGAATTGTGAGCGCGGGTGAGGATAAGCGGGTGCAAATTAATAAGGGGAGTGGTTAGACCTGCAAATTGGGTAATGTGAGAGAATGATGCGCGCACGCAGGCTTCTTCTATACGCGAAGACCTCCGTCTGACCATGGGTGTTTCGAACCATCCCTTTACGGTTACCAGTGCCACATCATGAACTTGCAGCCTGCACACGCTCATGTCGTCCTAGAGTTGTCAATCTTCGTAACCAGAATGTCGGTCGCTCCGATCTCCGCCAGCTCGTCCATGACACCTGCGATCTTGTTCCGTTGAACCATGACACTAATCGCCACCCAGCCTTCCTCCTCCAAGCTGTTGATAGTAGGTGCCCGCTTGCCAGGCGTGATCTTGGACGCACGCTCCAGATTCGAACGCTCGACATTGTATACGCAAAGGACGTATTTCTGGGCAGTGATGACACCCTGGATGCGATTGGCAATGACCTTCACCAGCTTCGGATCGGAGGGATGTTTTGAACTGATGAGCACGGCTGTGGATTCTACGACGGTGGCAATCGCTTTCAAGCCTGCAGCACGCATCGTCTCGCCAGATTCTGGGGAAAGATTAGCTTGGTCCGGTGAGTGACTGATGTGGATGGGCACGCACCAACAAGGTCTACAATGCCGTCTGCCACTCCGAGTGCGCAAGCAGCTTCCACGCTACCACTTGCGTACCTCATCTGCGTTTTCAAGTTCTTCTTCTCGCCATTCGCTTGGCTGTCGGCGCTGGACGCCTTGGCTTCCAGACCTCCAAAATACGTCTCAGCCAGATTCGTGAAGCTCGTGACAATCTTTTTGCCCACCAGCTGCTCGGGCGTGTCGATGCCTCCCTTCTCCGGCACTTGCACCTGCAGCTTACAGCCTCCAAACTCAAGGTCAAGAATCTCCTGCACTCCAGATGACTCTGTCGGCGCATCTATGGCTTCATGCTCTGCGATCACGTCTCGGCCGGTGATGCCCAGGTCTACACGACCTTCGCCAACATACATAGGAATGTCCGCCGCGGGGAGGAAGATGAGAGCCATGGGTAGATTCATGACCAGTGCAATGTCCAGTCTGTTATGGCGGTGGAACTTGATGTCCGAGCCAGCGAGTAGATCCAGACATGCTTGATTTAGCCTTCCCTTCTTCGGCACGGCAAACAGGAGGCGATCGGTAAGGCTAGTGCGAGAAGATGTCAGCTCTGGGTATCAGGAACGAAGGCGCTTCCCGGAGGACTGTCACCCCTAAGCGAGGATTGACACTTGCTCTGAACGCGCCATTAGAGGACGTTGCGTGGAGTGTAACGTGTACATACTGGTTGACGAGGTCCATAATGAATGATTGATGGGGCCAATTTATTAAGTAGCCGCAAATTGACTCGTGCACCCAGCTCTGAGTACCGTGAAGATTCTGCTGCCGTGACTACCGCTGTGTAAAGTGGTAGCTAGACGATCGAACGGCCTCCGTCTCGCCACGACCTCTGCGACGAGTGACTCAAGCGAGCGATTAGATAATCTGCGGCGCGACGAATTGATGATGCTCCGGACGTCCTGATCTTACGTCGTTGAATTGGTGGAGGGACCGTGAAGAAGACTGCCGGCGTATTTGAAGATCGTCAACCAATAATGCGATGCCACCGCTCCTTCTCAACTCGTCCCGCCGCAGACAAAATCTGAAATTCACATGCCATTGGAGCCTTCGTGCCTGAGGCTAACATGACCGGAAGCGTCCGCCTTCCCGCACTTCCGCGTGCGTGCCAAGAGTTTAGAATTTCGTTTGGCGGGCATCATCGGCGGCACTTCAATCGTCGAGCGAGAACGAACTGCTGCCGCCAGGAACTCGACACCACCGCGAAACCACCATATACCCAATCACGATACCGTAAACATGGATTCGGCCAAGTACGCGACATGCGATGTATGCGATAGGGGAGTAGGGGCTAATGATGCGCAGGGTTCCCGTCAAGCTCGTCAAGGTCACTCGCGTCCTCGGCCGCACCGGTATGCACACGAAATGATATTTAGGAGGATGTAGAGAGAACAGGACATCTGACATGGTGTTAGGCTCCCGTGGTGGTGTGACCCAAGTGCGCGTGGAGTTCATGGACGACACGACCCGCAGCATCATCCGCAACGTCAAGGGCCCAGGTACGCAAGAGGACAACAGCGTATTGTGGCAGGGCCGGGCGAGACTGCTAACATGCAATCTAGTTCGCGAGGATGATATTCTGTGCCTGCTCGAGTCTGAGCGTGAGGCTAGGAGACTGAGATAAGCGAGGCGGTTTGGACATGTGCGGGGGGGCCGCGAAGATGCTGAAAGCGAATCACGGCATGGATGGCTGAGATGGGAGCGGCGAACACGATACCTCGAGCATCATGCAGCGGACGGCGTTTCAGGCTGTGGCGACAGCTTTCAAGCAGCGAATGAATGCATGAGCTTTCCCAACCAGTCCTCGCAATGCAGAACTTCTGCGCCATCACTTTCTCCTGATGTCGGTCATCTCTGTCTTCTGCTAAAGAAAGGCATGGCCCGCCTGAAGATCCGGTTCAAGCATGTGCGTGCCGCGCAATTGGCCCAGTGGCGTTCGAAGCTCCAATGATGCTGCAACAGCTCGGCACAAGGATAAGTCTCTGATCAAGTTCGCCCTCGGCCTTATTCAGAGCCTTTGCGCCATATTCATTATTCATCATTGGGCGAGACAGCTACCGAACGTGAAGGTGTTGATTGGGGGCAAATGACATGGTATTGACTGATGTGGGCTTATCTGGGCGTGTCATCGCGCATTCCGATCAGTCCCTATACGATATGCTTCTCGCGCCGATACGGGTAAATTGGTCCAGGCACTATGATGAGAGACACTGTTCACTGTCGCGGGTGATGGGTGCACTTATATCTCGCAATCCTCGCATCAATCGCGCTGTACCCAACTTGCTAAGTGATAAGGCATCAAACTCGAACGTGAGAGACTGATACTAAGGATCCTGTTCGTAAAAAGGGTCAAACGATGAGCACTTACGGGCCCTACAGCTGTGGAGGCCCTGGCCTCGCCGGCTTGTACGGCAATACCTACGGCTGGCCCTCTGGCTCAGGTGAGCAATCCCTCCAAAACTCACTGATCAACATTACGCTTATGCTTGACGACAGCATCCAATCGATATTGCAACCACGGTAATTACAGCGCTCGGGGCGGTGGCAATGGGCTATGGAGTTACAGCGGTCACTCTTCCTTTGGGAATGGTGAGCATACCCAATGCCTACGAACCTGAGCGGGACGAGCTAAGATGCTATCCAGGATATGGTCGCATGCGTAGCTGGATGAGTGATCGTTTCGGGAGCGGTGACTATGTAGGATATCGGCCGAGTGGCAATTATGGGGGCTTTGGGAGCGACGCATATTATGGAGGCTACCGATATGGATGATAAGTGGGTTTGAACGTCCGCTGTAGATATTCCATGGAGTGCAAGGAGTCCTTTGCTACAACGCGTGGCTTTCCGTAGGCTTGGAGACCTTGCGGGCTTCTCGATGCGGTCTCAAACAGCCATAACACCTCGAAGCCGGAGTTCCCACCTCCATCTTTTCGCTCAGCCGAACCAAAAGCTCGTCGACGTCGTTTCGTTGGCGCGAATATTAATGATACCATCAACGGCGTTTCAACCTGCCGGATTTCACACGGTCTTCCAGCAAATCGTTCCCCTTTGATCGTCTCCGGGGTGGCATGGATGTCTGCAGCGTTCTTGGAGCCGGCTGTTGTTCTTCGGCGTTTGTGAGAGTGACGTTCAGCACGGTGAGCTGCAAGAAGAGTGTGGCACAATCGCTTGCGCTCGGCGTCACAACGCTCGAAGTCACACGAAGGCTTGGAAAGTTAAATGTAGGTGCAGTGGTATTTGATACGGTAGTCAAAGTGAAGACGAACAGCCTGGGGCTCGATCAGACCGGCTGGGTTCTGCCTGAGGCACAACCTGTAAGGATCGGCTGGAGGCGCGAGAACCTCATCTGGATCAGTCTCACACCTGCGCAGGCTTCAAAGCGCTCTTTACCTGCTCAACTTTTCCTTAAGCGTCCGTACTATCGCTCGCTTGACATCACAGGAATACGTTAATTGGCTTGGCTTGAGAAGCGGGCATCGTGGACAATCTGCAACGCGATCTGTCGTGACACCACACGCGCTACTGCATATGGCTGAAGATCCGCCGGCGTCCCAGCCGTCCGGCGATTGAGGTCGTCTCGTCAGCGTGCAGCTTTCAGCCCCCCCTCAAGGACTCTCATCGCCTATTGTTTCCGACCAAAGGAATTCTCTAAACGTCCCAAGTCGATACCGTTGAAGGGTTGCCAATATGTCGGATGTCGCTTCAATTACCATCGCAGTCGTCTCTCTTGTCAGTTCGATCCTCACGGCACTTGCTGGAGGCTGGTGGGCCTTCTATAGCGAAGAGCGGAAAGACCGCATACAGACAGAGCGGCTACTTCGAAAGTATCGCGACCCTCTGCTACTGGCTGCCCAGGACCTCCAAGCAAGGCTGTATAACGTTGTTGGGCAAGCGCTGGTCGAGCGTTTTCTCGAGAGAGGACAGCAGAGCGATGATGGCCAGCAGTACAAAGATGCCCTCTACATCTACACAGCTTTCCTTTTTGGTCAATATCTATGCTGGGTCTACATCCTTCGACGCCAGACACGGTTCCTGTGCTTCACAACTCAGAAGAAAACCTCAACAAAGACGCTCATAGAGCTGCTCGATTGCATAGCAAGCGTATTGAATACCGACAAACACACAGAACTGCCTTTCAGGCTTTGGAAAGGGCACCAACTGGCTATTGGTGAGCTGATGTGTGTTTTAGAGGGCGACGAGCTGATGTGCATGGGCTTCTCTACATTCACGAGAAAGTGGAAGGAGGCCGAGTCGTCGTCTCAAGAAGCCGTTGCATTCTGCAACTGGTTCCAGCCAATCGTGTCGGGCATAAAGTCCATGGATGAAGCCAGCAAAGAAGGACAAAAATGCCCTGATGATCGTCTTCGCCGTCTACAGCACTGCCTTGGCGACCTTGTGAGTGCATTGGACATCAACGGAATCCGAAGTCTAGGAACCTCAAGCAAGATCAAAGACGTCCCGCATTGTCCGTGTCAAGATTGTCAGACAAGTTTCAAGTCCACCAAATATCAGGCCGATGTCATCAGTGCGCGGCAAGGAGAGATTGCTTGAAGCGGGCGAGCGAGTGATGACGGGCATGAGCGGTTCTACTCTAGTAGGAGTGACGCTACGATTTTACCTACCTCGCCAGATACTACTTCAACTGCTTACCGCACTTTCTCAGGCTGTCTAGCCAAGTCTCGGTCGGATTGAGCGTGGCCCATGATACTACAGACCTGAGAACATGCGCTACGAGTGTCGATTGGTCCCTGGCACAATTCGGCCACGGTGCAGTCGTTGTATCGTTCGACGTCTCATTTCTGGCTCTAGTCTTAGAGCTGAGATGGTGCAAGACTCCCTGATGGAAGAATTTGCGTACCGCTGTAACGCCCAATGTAAGGTTCTGGTAGGCTTGTTCTAGGCCGAGAGAGGCACGGAGTGGTACTGACAGTCAACACATGACTCTACAATAAAGATGTCGTTGCTCGCGACTTCTCGGCAACGATCGAGTGAGATCTGCCTCACCTCGCGCCGCCTCTGTTGTCCACTGGTGGGCGGTTCACATCACATTTGTGATCACGTTTTAACGGTGCTGTAGACCATTACAATAGGATGCTGTCAATTTGGACAATACAAAGAAACAGTCGCTTAATCGCACTGTCCTGGAGCACCTTGTCGCCGCATGCGGCGGTGCATCGAACAAAGGACATTTCGAAGCGAGTCCAGAGAAATAGCATTATGTCTCGTGCACTTGCTGCGAAGCAAGTCATTTGGCAACGGAAAGCAGTCACACCACTCAACAAGACTACGGTGTGTACGCAAAATGTCGCGACCGGTGACGAGGAGCTGGGCTCGCAGGCAAGGCATCCCTATTGCTACGCAGGCTCAAGCGGACGCTGCGGTCGCCAATACACGCCCACGTAGAGGACGCAGACGCAACGGGGATGGTAGAGGCAACTCTTCATCAACAGTTGCGGTGAATAATCCAAGCAACCAGCCAAATGCAGAGCCCGACAACTCAGCCGGTGGTGGCAGTGGAGGGCCAGTGACGACCGGACCCGTTACAACAGGGACGGCGGACGGGGCAGCCGCGAATGTTGTTCAGGGTGCTGGTGCTGATGGGCCCGATACGACAGGGGCGCCGGACCGGAACGGAGAAGGAAATGCTACTCCAGCTGATGGACCCGAGACGCCGGGGGCGCCGGACCAGAACGTAGAAGACGGGACTGGCATTCCAGTCAATGCACCGGAGACGACGGGGACACCGGACCAGAACACAGAAGATGGCACTCCAGCTGATGGATCTGAGACGAGGAGGGCGCCGGACCAGAAGGCAGAAGGCGAGCAGGATACTCCAGCCAATGGTCCAGAGGACATACGGGCGCCAGACAAGAGTGTGGAAGGCGAGCAGGATACTCCAGCCAATGGCTCAGTGGACACAGGACCGCGAGATAACGGGGTCCGACCTCGTCCGGACGACGGCAAAGATGACAATGGAGAGCGACCGACTCAGAAACCTAAAGTCGATGGACAGCCGTCAGAGGATGCCCAGCAGCCCCAAGCAAATCCCTGCGACACTTGGAGCCAACGTATTCAGGGCCCGATCGCTGCAATGGCTAGGGACAGCGCGGAGGGACGCCTGCAAAGAGGCCAATACGCGGATCCGGTGCCAATGAGAAGCGACTTGGAGGACGACGCAACTTTCCGCTCCATCGCAGCTGTCACTGAAGCCATCGGACGGAATGGAGGGACGATCCAATTCTCCCTCATCAACAACAACGATTGGCAAACAATGTTGCTTAGCCAGGCTGACGTCGGCATCATGTCGAGGATAGTCCGCCCGGAGCGCGAGTTGCTTCTTCCTCTCACAGGTAATGGTCACACCTCGCTGATGGCAATTCTGCGAGACGACAATGCCCCGGGAGATGAAATTCGCTTCACGGCGCATATGCTAGACAGCGCGCCTCGGTTCTCGCATGGGCGCCTAGGCGCAACACCGGGAAGCCCCTGGGACCAGTTCGAAAGGGCAATCCAGCGAGGCGGTTGGCGTCGTCCAGGTTCAACACTCGATGCCAATGCCGTCGCACCTGTCGCAAACAACCGGCTTGCGATTCGTCAAGCTGGTAATTGGGAGTGTGGTATACATACCATTCTTCATGCCTGGACACTAGCTCTGGGTCTACAGCTACCTCAGAACACCGCGGAACGGCGCAATCTGCCTACCGGCGTAGGCAACTTTCTCGACAACGCTACTCAGATGATCCGTTTGGCCGTGCTGGGTCACCTAGATTCCGCTATTATTGAGGCGTTCCTTAAGTGTTTCGGGTTTGCTGCCATGGACTCGACGACACCCCCTAACAGGGCCTTTGGCGCAACTGTGGCGTTTCCGACGAACAACGAGTATGTTAATCACGTTGCCGTACAACGTTTGGAAGACGAGCTCCAGGTCAGACGGGGCGCCGGGCCCTCTCCTCTCCCGCGCTCTGTTCAAGAAGCTGTGGACACTATCAACCGGACTGATATTGTACCAGGAGGTGTACTCCGTTTTGCCGGGCTGACCCTTGACACCCTATTGACGAAATATGATCTTGCGGCTTCGATTCTTGCACAGCAAGTCGTCGACAATGGTTCTCGAGAGAATAGTCCGGTCGACGAGGAAACTCGGTTAGCCCTTGAACGGAGTCTGCAGGACGCTGCAAATCAGCAACGAGGGCCAGACGATGGCGGTGAAGAGTAGGCACAGTACTTGATCTAGAGGAAAGAAATGGTAGATAATCGGGCTAGCAACTTGTAGTGAGTAAGGTAGGTATTGTATGTCGTTTCGGACTCAACAGAAGATGAGTAGTTCCAAGGACGGCCCTCTCAAGAACGGTGCGTCGAACCAGGGCTCACTTATGCTGCATCAGGGGTGCATGCTGCTATTGCTCGTGCTTTGAGAAGGCATCACTCCAGACGGCATCTTTCCTGTGAGCGAGTAATCACCACAGGTACCTAATAGAAAGTGAGGTGAAGAGGGGACAGTTGGGAGTAATCTAGGTAAGGTAAGGTAGGTAGGTTGGGGAGATGAAAGCTAGAGGCGATATTCCCTAACAGGCCAGAAGACCGATAGAGATGTGATGGCGGATTGATAGAGACGAGGTGGGTCGATTAATCAACATCGATTTCGTGCGGCCTCAGGCGCGAGTGCAGCTGCACGTGCCAAGTCCTCGGCAACGGGCATCCCGCAGAGCCTCTGGCCTCGAAGTTGTAAATCTCGAACTTTTTTCTTTACACTCTCACGACAAACTACACTTCATCCACGGCATTACTACTCCACGAAACACTCGATCATGGGATCCGCAAAGAAGGCGAAGACGGCCAAAGTCGCCAAGACCAACTCCGAAGTCGTCCCTGCGCAATTGTGGCAGCCGACTTCCTCAGACACGCCTGCTCCTCGCATGCTTGATGTTCTGTCACAATGCGCGCACTTTTTCGATCAGCTTGGCTACACGGCGACGTTGACGACGCTACTGGACGAAGCGAAAGGAAAAGGGTTCCGTATCAACGTTGCTGAGTGGGATCGGGGCTGTCGCGAGGAACACAGTGCACCGTTGCTGGAGCTGTGGGAGGAGTGGCATAGGCGGAATGATGGATACCCGATCGTACCTGGCGATGAGATGGCGTCAGAAGAAGAGGTTGTAGCGGCAAAGAAGGATGAGAAGGACAAAAAGGCAAAGAAGGTCGTCATGAAGGAGGAGAGCAGTGAGAGTGAAAGCAGTGAGAGCGAGAGTAGTGAGAGCGAGAGTAGTGAGAGCGAGAGTAGTGAGAGCGAGAGTAGTGAGAGCGAGAGTGGGAGCAGCAGCGAAGAGAGCGAAGACGACGAGACAGAAGGTCATAAAGCAGGTGTGGTCGCAGATGAGGCAGAGAGTACAAGCGATGACAGCTCAGAGGAGGAAAGTGAAAGCAGCGGAAGTGAGGCTGAGGATAGCAAGGTGGGGCACAAGAGGAAGAGAGCTGCGACGCCGTCGTCTTCTGAGGCGTCTAGCAGTGAGGACAGCAGCAGCGACAGCGAGTCCACAAGCGCAGAAAGCAACGCCCGACCAGCCAAAAGGGCGAAGGTCCAGTCCACAAATGATGGTCACGACAGCAGTGATGCCTCTGACAGCGAGGGAGAGTCAGGGGTTGCAGACGTAGAAATGAACGACGCTGCCTCTTCATCAGCGTCCTCTGATTCAGAGAGCAGTAGCGACTCTTCAAGCTCTAGTTCCGAGAGCGAAGCGAGCAGCAGCTCGAGCGAAAGCGAAAGCGAAGCACCCACACCTCCGCCTTCAAAGAAGAAATCTGGGAAGAAGGCAAAGAAGACCGTAGAGGCGGAGAAGGGACGCTCCGAATCAAATTCGAGCAGCACTACGCTCGGCAACGAAAGTGAGCCGGCGCCGACAAAGAAGACGAAGAAAGAAAAGAAGGGAAAGCAAGAGACAGCTTCTGGTGCAGCCAAGTCCGGCGCCACCCAACAAGACGAGATCCTCGCTCCAGCTGCAGCAGTCGAAGGCGAGCCCAATACTGCGGGCATCCACCCCGACCGCCTCAAGCGCATGCCAGCCACCAACGCTACGATCCAAGAGCTCAAAAAGCAGAACATCCCTTTCTCTCGGATCCCCGCTAACACCAAAGTCGACCCGAAGTTTGCGAGCAACGAGTACGTGCCGTACGACTATGCCAATCGAGCGTGGCAGGATCTGAGCGTGACCAAGGGTAAAGGGTTCACCAAGGAGAAGAACAAGAAGAAGAGAGGTAAGCTTTGACTCCCTGCAGTATATCCTTTGCGTTCATCTTGACTTCTCGTTGCGTTACTGTAGATAGAGCAGGAACCTCACTTAGCGACGAGGCTTTTGCAGATACTCACAAGCCGGAAGAGAAGCTGGCAGGAGTGGACGAGCACTCTATACATACCTCGACACTGGCAATCCTACAGGAATGGCTGAGTGACGTGGGGAGCGACATCAGTCCTTTTGGTGATTTCACAGTCCAGAGCTTCTCAGACAATTTCTCTGGCGTCTACAAACAATAAGATTTTGGAGAGGGAGACGACCTTTCCTCTGACGAAGAGTCTGATGAGGAGTCTGATGAAAAGTCTGATAAGGAGTCTGATAAGGAGTCTGATGGGCAGATCAACCAGGAGTCTGATGAAGACTCTGACGCGTTCTATGCTCACTTGATGGGCGACAACCCGTTGGGCTTGAAGGATGACCTTTTCGAGTTCATGGATGGCGTGGGCTTTGCCCCAATGGCTGGAGGATTCTTTTGAGCGCCGCGTTCCGATCGCGATATCGACTTTGTTCGGCAAAGAAGCAAACCTAGGATTGGTGCTGACTTTGTCTCTGCGACAGGTTCCTACCGTGGCGGTGCTATCGACCTGGCGCCAAAGGGCATCAAATTCGACGATTAGTGCATTGGCAGCGGAAGGGAGGAAAGGAAGTTGGCTAGACGAGTCGGAGGAGCAAAAGCGATGAGGTTTGTTCTGCAGCCTTTCAACTTCAACTAGATCGATCGATGCATACTGGGTCGCAGATCTTCTCTGTAATATGATACCCTCACGACCATTCTTCTTTCCCTTTCTCCGCTACTACTTTGTTAGTTAGCCTTTTGCGTGTGAAGCTCATTGACTGCTAGCCATGCGATGCTTTAGGGGCCCGTGTCTTTGCATGTAGGTCAGTGACTGGTCAATTTCCTTTCACATTTGCTTTCCATGCCAGTGCTGACGATGTACAAGCAGGATGTGGGCACCATCTTCACTGGGTGCAGTACGGATGGACGTCACGCTGGTGCATTACGGTTACTGTGTTGACTGCGATGGGAGCTATATAGTTTCACGTTCGGCATGCTTCGTGCTCCGGGTCCTCACAACTTCACGTACTTACAACAGAAGTCCTCCTTCTCGACTGTCTATTGCAGTGCTCTCTTCACCAAGACTCCAAGTTAGCCCTCGGCTCACCAGATCCTCTCCTACACAATGGAACACCTGAACTCGAACAGCCAAGGCTGGGGACATCAGTATACGCCAGCTCAGGGAAGTTCTTATCAACGACCGAACGATGGCAGTGCTGTTGGCGCTTATCAACAATACGGCGGTACGCCGCAGTACCAGGGCCACTTTCAAACACAGCCACAGATGATGCCCCAGCAGCATCAGTGGCCGATCACTCCAAGTCAAAATCAGCAGCCGCAATGGAACCAAGCACAGCAGTACGCGGTCCCAACTACTGGTGCTGAGCAGCAGCAGACAACGACAACCACACATGTCACGCAGGACGTGCAGACGTACCACCAAACTGGAATGCAGGGAAAATCGTACCAGCAGGCACCAGTTCAGCCGAAGATCGATTATGAGGCTTTGAAGGTCGCTGCTCCACTGCCGTTGACGCCTTCAGTCCCGCTTTCTTCAGGGCAAAGCACAACGACGACCATAAGACAGGAGCTTCGCAGTTACCAAGGCTCTGATACCGGCGGCAAGGCCTTCAGGAAGGCGCAAAAGCAGAACACCGTGCGGGAGTTTGAAGCCAGAGTACAACAGATGATCATTTGGCTCGGCGGCTGCCCGATGAGGTTCCCATGGTACAAGAACAAAAATGGCTACATCTGTGCCGGAGGTAGGTCGTCCACTGCCATGTTTCCGATCATCATTATTAGCAGTACGTCTGACTCCAGATATTGACAGGGAACCACGCCATTACCCACGAGGAGATTGACAAATGGCTCCAGAACCCTTCATATTCTTCAGAAATCGGACTCGTCAACACGTTCTTCACCCCTGGCGAGCGACGACTGCCAGACGGTCGGCCTCTATATGTACAGGCTTGGCATCCGCCGCCAGTCGATCTATGGCAGCCGATGCATCGCAAGCACGAGGAGTTCTGCCGCTTGGCTATAGCAGCTGGCTATGGTCCTGGTCACCCCGGTCGGTGCGAGTGCTTTGCTGGCATGCCCCTCCCTCCTATTACTGATAGGCCCGCTTTTGGGCACCGAGGGCCACGTTTGTCGGGATTCGATTTCGGAGGCGGAATTGGCAGAATGGGATGGTGATGCGTGTTCGGCAGTAGCATGATCGACGGATGCATTGGGGCAAGCGATGTGGTTTCCCCTTTCGGTGGCAATTGTTCTGTAGTCTTAGTTAGGTAGGTAGTGAGGACCGATTTAGTGACCTCCGTTGTATGCTCCGTTTCCAGACACCTCGTTGTCTCGATGAACTGTGGTGATATTTGCCTCGACCTGATCTTACCACCATTACAGGCCTTTCCTCCCCAATCCGCTGGGGGTTCTGTCATACTGCACGACCTAGAGACAGCTTATCAACGAAAACGTCGTACTCGACCGATCACAACCGTGACGTCTGTCGTATTAGCCGGCTTTGACAGGCCAACAATGCACTTCCCGGCAACAATGTTACGGTTGAGAGAGACCAGTAATGCATGAGGACCTCAATGAGCTGTCCGGGGCATATATCTGGAACGAATGTGGTAGAAATAGGTGCTGAGCGCAAACTACTCCGTCTTAGCCTGCTCGTCCTTCCTCGACTTCATCTCCTTGGCCATCCCATCCCTCATCATCTGTTCGGGAATACTCGAAGTTATCCATCCCAACAGCTCCTGCCTCCAGTGCGGCACCTCGAGCGCCTTCCCACTCCCAACTTTTTTCAGACAGCCCTTTGCGCACTCCGCAGCTGTAATGGTAAAGAAAGGCACCTGGGTAGTATTCCCTGCCGACATCGTGTTACCGATGATGTAGCCTTGGACCTCGACGCCCTTGGTAGCGCGTTTGTCTGGAGCGTAGCCTTCCGAGGCCATCTCGGCTTTGAGCGCGAGGGTGAGGCCGTGAATGTAGGCCTTGGTCGCACAGTACGTAGTTATGTAAGGAACACCGATCTCTCCTCCTGCCGATCCGCAGTTCATGATCAGGGAGGGTTGGTTCTGCTGTAGGGTTGGAAGAAGAGCCGCAATGACCTGTGTAGGGAAGCGGGCATTCAGATTGAGCTGCGAGTCGATGGATTCTGCGCCGATCCGGGAGAAGTCGACGAACGTAGGCTTGGTGCTGATTCCGCCCACGTTGTTCACCAATACTGTGAGCTTGCCTGGAAGCTTCTTCACTTTTTCCACAACGGCGGTTTCTGGAGAATCTGCGCTGGAAGCATCGGCTACGACATAGTCCACTGTGCGTTTAGGATGTTTCTGCGCTAGCTCCTTGATGATCCCTTCAAGCTTCTCCTGATTACGGCCGTGCAGCAGGACGTTGAAGCCATTGGATAGAAGCTCGTCCACAAAGCCCCGGCCAATACCGTCGCTGGCTCCAGTGACGAGAGCCCATGATCCGGTCTCAGAGTGGCAGTATATCTGTAGCTTCGAGGGGCGAATATAGCCCCAAAAGTGAAGGGCCAGTCGCGCTGTATACAAAGCTGCGACGCCAGTGCCGAGTACAGCTGCAGTGAGCTGTATCGTTTCGCCTGTCCAGGAGTTGTAGGCTTTCTGCAATATTTGAAGGATCGAGCCTATGCTGGGTCCGTAGGACGTGGCGTCGAAGTCCAACTTTTGAGGCATGGCGGGTCTTGGTCTCTTCTTCTTCTTCTATGTGAGACGAATGTTGTCGAATCTCGCCTGGTGGGTCTCGCTTTATTCTTTAATGTTGATGCAGTCAGCTTGATGGAAACCCAACAAGACCTCATGCATTCCGCGCGTAGGTGCTCCCATGGCAAATCATGTAGATTAGTCAGCCTCGCCCCGCTTACTGCCCAGTAAACTGCCAACTCAGGCTCCCCTTTCGCCTCGGAATCACACCGTCAACAACATCTTTCTCACTGTCACGAACATCAGCCGCGATGAGCATTGTCCCTACGGCTTGCCCGGTGATGGCAGACCGAGCAAGGTGTGGCTTCCGAAGTGCTGCGTGTCCAAGAACATCCATGACATTGCGAGATAGGCAAGCGACCATACCGAGCGGTGTCTCTTCAGGGCAGGTGAGATGTTGACGTATTTAAGGTAGGTAGGTGTATCTTACCCGTCTCTCGTAATCTGTTCCTTCCATCGGTCGACGAATCGCACCAGCATGACCTGGAACCAGGAAGTTGTTGAGCTTCTTCGCTCTCAAGAAAGCGATCACCTGGCCTTCCTGCAGACCCCTGTGCGAACACCCAGCGCAAATCCTGCCGGAAATACTGCCAAAGCCATCAATGCAGTCCAGCGATATCTTGCTCTCCGTGAACTTGACTGCGGCATCATTGCGCCCGAAGTAGACAAGCCGAATCTTGTGAGCGTGGTCGAGAGTGACGACAGTGGAAAGCGTGGTGGCAGACTCGTGCTCAATGGTCACATTGACCACTTCCTTGCCAGAGATGCTTCTCAGTGGAAGTGAGACCCCTCCTCAGGCGACATCGACGATGGCTTCCTTGACGGATGTGGAGCCGTGGATATGAAGGCTGGTACCGCGGCTTCCATCATTGCTTTCGGCTACGTGCATCGCTTTCGCTCTCAGCTAGGTGGCGAATGCGTGCCGAAGGTCGTCTCTGACGAGGAGACCGGTGGCAAATATGGCACAAAGTACCTCCTCTAGCAAGACCCGAGAAACAATGCCTGGAGAGGGGACTGTGTGCTAAATGCTGGGCCGGGTGGCATGGAGAGCATTGGATTCGCCGAAAAGGGGACTTTGCGAATCTCCTTCGAGGCGAAGACAGAAGGCGGACATGGAGCGTACCTGCATCGGAACGAGGGTACAATCAGAATCGCAAGCTACTTGGTTGACCGGCTAACAGGTCTGGAAGCGGTGCGCGGAGATGGCATGGATCTTGAGCTTGCAGCATACCTACGGCGTGAGGACGTTCGCAGAGTAGCTGATAATGTGATGAGTGCTGGCGCAGCAGACAGTACGATCAAACCAACCGTGAAAATTGGAACCATCATGGATAGATCAAAAGTCAACAAGATACCCAGCGCCGGCACCTTCGAAGCCGACATCCGCGTACCGATTCGCTTGAACACGGAAGTGATACTTGCATCGGTCGACGATATCCTACAAGACTTCCCAGAGGTCTCGTGCAAGATACAACGTTCCGCGAGCAACCTGGCGGCGGCCAGCTCTATCAACCATCCGCTGAGGGATCCCATTCAACGCAAGGCCCGAGTCATTAACGGCAAAGTACCCTTGCCTGTCTCTTCACTTTGGGCGCCACAGACTGTAAGCACATCCGCTACGACACTGTACCGGCATACACCTACAGACCCAGCCCAGAAACGAGGGCGGAGAGAGACGAGCGAGTGTCGGTGCAAGGGTTGTTGGAGACAATAAAGGTGCACACACTCACAGCATAGGAATATCTCTGTCGATTATGACTTGCAAGGCGCATCTCGACCTCCACCAACAGCTTCTACGCCCCTTTGGATCGCCTTGCCTCATGCTCTCTGTCGGGTATACCTCGGCTTCCCAATTGGGCTTCCGCAACTCCAGCTTCGGATTCGCCGGATGTCGGCGTCACTAGCACGCTAGGCACTCGCAAAGTTAATCAATATGTCAGCAACCACCGCGGCCACGCCAATGGAAATTTAATCCTTCAAACGCTTCGATTGCTTCGAATCTTCAACATAGATGATAAGTAGTAGTACTCCCTCAAACCCCCTCTCTCCTAATTGATCCGTCTCGCTGCGGCTTTTCTCCATCATGTCTTTCGATCTAGCTAAAAGCCTCTCCCACCACCATCTCATCGTTCAGCCCTCGGATCTGGCATTGAACCCACCGGAAAGCTATCTCTTCGTTCAAGATGGGCTGATCGTAGCCTGCGGCGTGATCTACGCCCTCTGCTATGTATTCTATATGGCGCGGACGTACAAAGACAAGACCATGTCCGGGCCCGTGGAATTCCTGTACGGGGTACCCGATCAAAGCGCCGTCTAGGATCCTGCTGATCCGAATTACAGTTGCGGAACCATCTCCTATGAGGTCTACTACGCCTTCACGGTCACGTCGACGACATTCGAAAGACTCGCTTTCCTAGTCTGGTTTCTCCTCGACATCGGTTTCGCCACCGTAGCGATCAAGTGTGCCTACCCGGCGGACAAGCGGAAAGCAGTATCGTTAAGGATGGTATCTGGTGTCGTTGTCGGCGTCGCTTTCTATCACGCCCTAGGCCTGTATTTTCCGGACGAGCGACAGCAGGTTACCGCGTACTGGACTGGACTAGCGCTTCAATTCCCCATCGGTTGGGGCGCCGTCCTGCGGTTGCTGAACGGCGATGCTAAAGGGCAGTCGATTGAGATATGGTAAGCTTTCCAGCTTGAGAACGACCCCCAGTGGATGACATGTGGGAGTCCTTTGTACTGACAAGAAGATTAGGTTGACGAGGTATCTGGGCTGCGTGACCGCTTACAGTGTCTTCTTCTGGAGGTACCTAAATGTACCGCAGAATTGGTCGTATGTGGGCTCGCCTTTGAGTATAGCTGTTATTGCTCTGACAATGCTTCCGGAGACCTTTTGGCCTTACTTTTATATCTCGCTGCAGAGGGGCTCGAAAGCTAAAGGCGAATAGTTATGAATGTATGTATTGGTTGTGACATGCATTCTACTGAGCTTCCGCATCTCTTCACTTTCTTCCTTTGGCAATCAGATCCCGACAAACAGGCAGTCGATGCCTTCGGCCCCATCGACGTCCGCTACAGCACGTCTGTGCCTTTGTGTGGATGTGATTGACAGGAAAGGGAACGCGATGCTATGAGGGGCGGAGGAGACTGTATGACAAGTACGCGACCTTGGTATTTGACTCTACGTCCTCGACGGCAGATTCCGATCCCCTCGGTCCCTCATCAAAAGAGAACCTCCTCCAACTTTTCGCCTCCAAGCCCGCGTTCCGCTTAAGCTCAAAGACATCCGCGCCCCTTGACAATCTCCGTCGCCCGAGATCAGCACGGGACCCATCCATTTCAGTCGCCACGCCTCTGCTCTCCAACGCCGGCGAATAAGGGTGATCCTCGAGGCTGACGGAACGGTGAATCGACCGGCTAAAGCGATTGTGTCGCACGACGCTACCGCGCATTGGATGGACGAAAGAGTTGTTGGGAAGGGGCTCGGTAACGGACAGGCGCCGCACTTCGTGAGGTTGTTCTTCGATAATGGGCTGGATGCCGCGCCAGCGGTAGAAGGCATCGAGCGCCGGGATGGAGAGGCCGTGGACGACAATGGAGAAGAGGACGAGCCAGTAGACTACGGGGAACATGGCGCGGACTAGGTGTTCTTCTTCCGAGGTTTCTGCTTCGCCTTGCTCTGGGAAGAGATGTCGGGTGTGCTCGACGTAGAAGACGGCTCCGATACCTGCGCAGCTTGTCAGCTCCACACGACTTAAGGTTGACAGGCGCAGAAACGCTCACCAATGGGGCCGAAATAGCCCATGAATAGGGCTTCCTTCCAGTTCTTGCACACCTTTGGCATAAGCCGGTACGTCAAGAAGATGGCAGGAATACGCCTGAAAACCAGCACCATGAAGCCCAGCAGGAACAGCTTCCCAACCGTGATGCCCGTGATCTCCGGCATATGGAATTGGTCCCAAGGCAAGATCGAGCCAATGTACATGAAGCCGCCGAAATTGAGGAGGACATCGATGCAGCTGTTGACTTCGTCGTGTCTTGTTTCGGTTTCTGCGAGGAATCTGCCATCCCAGTTCATGACGTTCCCGGCGACGAAGCAGGCTAGGAGGTCGTCTGTGCCGAGAAGCCCACAGACCCCTAGAATGAAGAGCTGATACCGGTCAGTAATAGTCATCGGTTGCAGGCGGCGCTATAGACTTACGCCCAGAGCCGTTGGCCATAGTAAAAGACTCTCTGAGTCGATCCACCGTTTCCGTAACGCGAATCGAGTCGCAAAGAGACTGACAGCGCCCAGCAACACTCCAATAGCAACACTCATGACGATGATATACAGCCATCCTTCGACAAGCCACTCCTCAATCGCCTTGGCCGGACCGCCTCCTAAGCGTCCAACCTCGTGCTCAGATCGTGCCATCAACCTCTCTCCGCCGTGATGCTCGCTACCCTCTTTGAAATCGACATCTTTCAAAATCGCATGCCGAATCAGATAGGTCGCCAGCAGGAGAAAAGGAAAGCCAAAACCGTCGTTGGCGCCAGCCTCGGAAGAGATGATCTCTCGAAGGTGTCGTGGCACGAATTTGTCCGAGAAGGGCCCTTTGGCGACTGCTTGCGATAGGATGGGATCGGTGCAGGTTACGCAGGAGCCGATTACTAGAGATGTGAGCTTTTAAGCAATGCAGCGTCAGCGTTTGATCCGAGATCGTCATGACTACTTCAGGTGGCGGCGTGCGTACTAGAGTCATGTTTGGAATGACGAGGAAGATGCATAGCGTCGTGCAGAGCCACATGATAGTCATGACAGGAAGCAGACATATCGCCATTTCCAACCATCTTGTTTTCAGGAACTTCGCAGGTAGCTGAAACCCGGCAATGACAAGCTGCACGCCGATGACCACTCTGCAGATTCCCAGAGTGATGGGTGCTTGCTGCCCGTCGGCGGCCGAGCCCCAGCGTGTAGCATTTATGAATTGAGCGGCCACAGGGCCTAGTATGATGCCGAAGATAACGGCCGGCACTGCGTGAGTGTCAGCCTTTCAAGTACCAATTTCTTGTCAAGATTGGCAGCCATACATGCTTCGCCTAGGTACCAGATCTGCTTGATCTTCACGGCGATGAAGCCATAGAGGACGATAAAGGCGCCTGGAGCTCATCAGTCGTATTCGAATAGTGAGATTTGTGTCTTCCCACCGAGGACCGTGATGATAATGTTGAGCTCGCTGAGGTCTAGAGTTGGCATTGTGTCGGTTGACTGGTACTGCTGTGATGGAGCAGGCAAGGATGCTATGGCTAGTCCAGCTTCATGTTCGGTCTTTGGTCGTGAGTTTGGTTGGGACAGAAAACAGTAGTACCACGATCAAAGGGCCTCCAGTCCAGCTGAGAGGATTCGCAATGATGTCGGTCTACTCGTACAGATGACCGCAAGTGGGAGCGCATAAGAACATTGACGAGGACGAACAGTCGGAAGGGAAGAAGTGGTAGTATTTCCGTAGGTGCGGTAAATAGAGGAGCGTCCGCGTCAACACTGCAGTCATCCTCAACGTACGCGCCGCTTCCAAGACCCCCAAGCCTAGTGGTGTCCGCCCCCAAGACTTCTCCGCCAAGTCCGACAATTGCCCCGTTTCTCTAGATCTTGGCATGTAGACACCGGTGAAAGTGGGGCGGTCGTAGAGTCCCTATACCAAGAACAAAGATCAGCAAAGAGCTTTCCTAGGGAGCCACAATACTAGAAAGCGTTTCGCCCAGCTTTCCTGAGCGTACTGAGGACCTCGTCGACTCGCAGTAGCGGCGCATGGTGAATTAATAAATGCCGCAGACGCCAATGCTGACGGGTGAGACATCGTACGTATCCTCAAAAGCTTGGGATGTTCTTGTCGTCGTTGCCAATGGCGAAGATCTGTATCTGCTACATCCACAGTTTCACGGACGATTAATGTGAACGGGCGTGTGATGTCGAAAGCTATGGCCGCTACCCGGCATGCCGTCTTTCGTCACACACCTAGGTATCTACAGACTGGCTTCTATGCCGGGCCGTGGAGCCTGGGAGCACGTCTGACAAGAAAGGAGACGAACGGGCAGCCATCGAGGGGAGGATTCTCGCATCGCGCAAGGTCCACACTGTCGCCGCATTCCATACCAGCCAAATGGTCGGTGTCAGTCTCGAGAATGGACGATGAGACTTCAGGCCCTGCTCCTGCATGCCAAGCCGGGTGGCGATCATGAGCGGCGCAACCCGCCATCAACTTCACCACAGTCACCGCCGCAGAACGAGAGTCGTTGGTCGTAGAAGTCATCAATAGGTCGAAACGCCCGTCTTCTAAATCTTGTAGCTGCTCTCGGCCGGACTGTTCGCATCAGTCCAGTATGTTTTGCCCAGAACCGCCACAGCATCACGAAAACCCGCTTCCAACCAGACATCATCGTGAATGAAACCAAAAACTTCTCCTTACCTTAATCATCGAGATGAACTGCTTCATGATTCACTCAGGCTTCTTGGCGTCCCGATCCTGACGGCCCGCCGCGTGCCTGCCTTATCACGACATCACCAGCTGGTCTTAGAGAATTGAAATGAAGCGGCATCTTTGAGGGCATGCGGTCCATCAGAGGACGCGTCTTTGGGACGGGTTGGACAGCATGCGCTATCGAGCACAAGAAATCTCCGAGCGTAACGTCGCTGGACTCTGTAAGAAATTTTTCGCTCGCGCAGCGTTGGACCCATCGCCGTTCCTTGTAGTCGTCGCTCAAGGACCAAAGGGCAAGAATTGGAGCCGTGAACGGTAACGACGACGGTGCCAGGCTTGCTTTTGCATGTCTGTAAATGCGCTGACAACTACCTTAGCAAGTGACTTGCGGTGCTCATAATGATGGACGACAAGAAGACTAGATTGTTGGGCGTCTCCCCGCGGTACACCGGATCCTTGCAATCTGAAGGGCCTTGGCCCCGGCGACATTTTCAGGCATCGCCCCTTCGACGACTCACTGGACGGTCGGTAGAGGTCGCCAGCTCTCTGTTCCTCATTGCTCAATACCGCTGTTGGAAGCATGCGCGCAAGGTATCGCAACTCGCGATCTCTACGTGACGGAAGCTATCGCCGGCAAAGCGAGGAGTCACTGCCAAAGGCTCGGAAGTCATGAAAATGACATATCAACTCGTGGTGAGGAGTGTAGCAGGCAAGGACGAGTACATCAGAATTATCGCTACTTTGAGGTATGTTACCTGCCGGCCGGAATGCCTCGACATGTGGGCGACATCACAGGCTGCGGGTATTTGAGGACGTGACCAGACCGGACGGCACCAGCTACGTCCAGATACTGGTCAGTCGACAGGGTAGAGTTGGAGACAGAACCATCACGAAGAACGGCATGGCTGCTGCACCCGTCACGTGAGGCTCGCCCGAGTGCCACCCTCGGGTGCCGAGCTCATCGCCATTTTGATGTGCACCTAGGACGGACCACAGTCACAGACCCCGTCATGCGTCCAGCCGGCGCCGTCCGACTATACGCCTACACGGCTCTTGCAGCTCCACTTCGAGATGGTTCGGTCGTGGGTGGGGCTTGTGATCGGTGAGGTCGGTCACGGGCGAAGTGGATGGCGACATATGTGCTTACCGCAGCTGTGGGCGGACTTGCGAAGCCTCTGCCGGCACTGCGGATCTACCAGTATTGCGCATACCGCGGATTGAAGATCGAAGTCCTCTGGGCGCAAGAAATCGGCCATGGCTATAGCATGATCAGATGCAGACATCCGATTGTAGCAGCATGTGATGGTCCAGTGTCGCGAGTTGCCGCGCCGTATGGCGAGTCTCTGACGTGGTAAGCAAGTCACATTCTGATGTTAGGAGACCAGACCCTCTCATCGGATACTTCGTCTGCTTTTAATTCGGGCTTCCGTTACCGCTGCGGCTGAGAAGTGATACGTGTCGAAGATTTGAGCATGATTGTATCCGTTCGGGAGAGTATGGTGGAGATTGGGCGCAGTCTTCCGAAGCATTGGGCTCTACGAAGTGGAATTCCTGCCACGCTTACCATTGCAAAGCGGCGCAGTCGCACGCCGGTATCCGCGTTGGAGGTACGCGCCTGCGCATTCTCCACCAACGCTGCTGTATTCATCTGATATGACCACCATACTCACCTGCCACCTTTCATCTTTGCTCCGGCGTCGCTGCCGCTGGAGAAATATATATACCTCCCACTTTCCCTCTCCCCTCCGTCTTTCTTTCTCTCTCAGCACAGCTAGAAACTGCGATTTCACATCACATTTCCACCATCAGCGACCACCAACCAACATCACCAACAACAACACCAACAACAACAACCACAGCAACCACCACCCATCATCACCATGGGCAAGCTCTTGGGTTCGCTGCCCCTGAAGCAGCACTTCGACCTCGCCCGGTCCTACGCCCGTCGAGCAAAGCGGCACGTGCGCAAGCTCCGGCCGTTCAAGGCACTCGGGTGCATCCTCGCGTGCCTCGTGGCCGTGTGGGAGGGCCTCCTCTGGAGCGCCGTGGACACCGCCGAGCACTTCATTGTGCCGGTGGTGGGGGTGACTACGTGGTCGTGCAAGTTGTACGACATGTACGGTTGATCCCCCCCTCAACCAACCCCTCCTCTCCCCCCCCCCCTCCCTTTCATGCGGCCTCTTGTTCGGGGCTGACCACGCCTCCTTCTGCGCTGCGCCTTCGGGTGAAAGAGAAGTTTTGATTGCGTTCTGCGTTGCTTTTTTGCTGCGTTCTGCGACTGCTTACTTGCTGCGTTCTGCGACTGCTTACCTGCTGCGTTCTGCACTGCTTCTTGCTGCGTTCTGCGTTGCCTTCTTGCTGCGTTCTGTACTGCTTCTTGCCGCGTTCTGCTTACCTGCGTTGCCAGCGTTCTGCACTTGCTTTCCCGCGTTGCTTTCTTCGCGCTTTGCTTTGCTTCACCCTTTCGGGTGGCATTGACACATTCACTCAGGTTTTCGCCGCGCCCGCGGTCTTCTCCTCACGGAAGTGTCTTCTTTGTCTTGGGTTCAAATCCATGACGGTCGGCCCGGGGAAGAGTAAGAGCCTCGAATGAGCATCGACGCTGGGCTTCACTGACATGGCATCGGGTCCTCAAAGGCACCTGCGGCGTAAGCTTCGAGGGCCTTTGTGCTCTCGCTGTCATCGGTGCTGGCGAGGCTGGTGGGCGCATTTGTTTTCACCACAGGTTTTCGCCGCGCCCGCGGTCTTCTCCTCACGGAAGTGTCTTCTTTGTCCTTGGGTTCAAATCCATTGCAGTGCGGCCCGGGGAAGAGTAAGAGCCTCGAATGAGCATCGACGCTGGGCTTCACTGACATGGCATCGGGTCCTCAAAGGCACCTGCGGCGTAAGCTTCGAGAGCCTTTTGTGCTCTCGCTGTCATCGGTGCTGGCGAGGGCTGGTGGACGTTCTTCACCACCTTTTTGGTTGGGCTTCTTGTCGAAGAAGTAGCGCGCTAGTCGTGCGAGTGGTCCTTTGGGGTCGCGGGAGTTTGGCTCCTCATCAGTGTTCTTGCCTGGCTGCGGCTGGCAGGGGCCTGGAGAGGATCGTCTTGATCGTGATTGACTTGGTTGTGATTGACTTGGTCTTGATAGATTTGGTCGTGACCGACACGGTCGATGCTCGACATGGTGATGTGCGACATAGCGACATCAGCCTCGACTACGTACCTATCCACATCGTGCTCGATCCTCCTACCCGCCGGCCTTCTCAGGCATGCGGCATACGTTCAGCCTCACCATGACCATCCTATCGCTCGTGCATACGTCCCATCTCCTCGAGCAAGCCACGGGCCCCTGCCTCACCGTCTCGGAAACCTCCCTCTACCGTCCGTCTGCCTCTGCGACCTCGAGCTGACTGCCTTGACACCCTCACATTGCGACCCGACACAGCCTCACTCACCACGCATACGAATGGCATACCACCTGAGCATCACAGTGTGAGCACGCCCCCCAAAGGCTCGGCTGCGCAAGCAAGAAGACTGTGAAGATTGACGGTATACGCTTCGTCTCACACAAGGGCACGATCGATCCAGCCCAGAGCCATGGGATACCCCGAAAAAGACAACGGCGCGTGACTAGAACATCGCCTGACGTTCTCAGGTGAAAGAAACGCCACCAGGCCCAGCTAGCGAGCGATCAGTATCTTATCCATACTTGTCCACTGTACTCCTGAAACTCATCGCTTCGCTTTGACCTCCACTCTGAGGTACGCACTGCAACGTACACCAAATCTCGTAGAATCAGGGTACGTGTCCGGAATGAGTGGCCAAAAAACAAAATCGGCTCTTACATTGCTAATCGTATACCGTGAAGCTCGCGAAAGGCCTTCGTCCGCGAAAGAGAAAGAAGAAACAAGATAAAAGAGGGACGAAGAGATAGATGCCCAAGAAAGAAATCTGCCACACTATATCCTACCATCACGCGCTTTGACGCTGCGGAAGAAGCGTGACCGTCGTGGTCAAAGGGCATACCGACTCCTCGAAGCTTCGGTCGGGTGTCACGTCCCAGCTTGCCTTGCCTGCCTGCACGCAACTCTCTCACTTCGGTTTTCTCCGCAAAAGCCTGCTGTTCACGAGAGTTTCTCTCCATAGCCGCGAGTTCGTTGCGGTGTGTTTAGTCGAAGGATACCTAGGTAGGATCCTGCGTGATGGCTCCAGGCTGGGATTGACGCCGGTGGCTTGGAGAAGGGGGGAGGGATATGTGGTTGGTGTTTGATATGGAGATCGGAAGTTCGCTGCTGTTTGGGGAGCGGGCGATGGGATGGGCGCTCGTGAGCGGGTGGCGGGAGCAGTTCGCTGAAGACCTGGCGTGGTGACTCTTGCTGAAAGGGAATGCGAGGAGAGCGGTGGTACACTCGCGTCAGGGCTTCGGCAGTGGTAGAAGTTACCACGGAATGCTCAGAGTATGTAAGACAGAGCGGTACAGACCTGTACATCCCCCCAAGTCAACAGCCTCGACACCCTCCAGCCAAGGGAAGAAACACCGACCCTCCAATACCCCACCTCTGGAGCCCTACAACTCCTCCTTCCCCTCCCCACCATTCCCCTCCCCACCCTTCCCCTCCCCCCTTCCCCCCCACTTCTTCCTAACCTCCCTCTCAAACCCCACACCCGTCCTCATCGGCTCCCCCACCTCCCACGACCTAGCAGCCGCAGCCTCATCCGCCTCACTCCACTCCCTAGGCAAAACCGCAAAGACCAAATACGAAGTATGCGTCTTCACCTCGGACTCGGTCCGATGCACCAACCTTCCCTCCTTGTACACTTTGCGCGTCGTGGCTTCCTGCTTAATACGCTCTAGCCTCTGGTGTTTAGACGGGGGTTTAGCCCGCCGCCCGGCCCCGTTGGTCGGGCGGGAGGTAGTACTCTGCTGTCCATCGCCAGCCGTCTCAGCCTCGGTCTTCGCATCAGCAGCAGCAGCAGCAGCTTGATGAGAATAAGGCATCTTCCCCTCTACCTCTCTTAGTCTCCTGACCGCCTCGTCCGGGTCCTTGGCCGCTGAATTCACACCCCGGAGGCCCTCGTTCTTTAAACCGATTTGCTCGCGCCTTACGTCTAGACGTCGGTTTGCGACTTCGAGCATTTCGATTTCGGTCCACCCGGAGCGCCGCAGCGCCGAGACGGTTGCGATGACTTGCTCGATGCAAGGGGAGAAGGTGCAGAGATTTACAGGGGAGTTCGGGGCCAAGGGGGAGGTTGAGGAGGAGGGGTGGCGGGTGAGGTGGCGCAGGGCGAGCCAGGGGGCCGGGAGGTCGAGGAAGATTGCTTGGGCTTGCGGGGAGACTGGGGTTGTTGTTGTTGTTGTTTGCGCGGAGGTGGTTTGGGAAGGAGGGAGGAGGAAGCCTGAGGTGCAGACGTCGCGGTGTGTGAGGTGGACGACGCCGTCGAGGCCGTGGTCCGAGAGCTCGGCTTGGAGCGTTTCGACGCGCGGGGCGTGGAACTCGTAGCTGAAGACTTTGCCTGTCGAAGGTTCGGATGGCGTTGTAGGTGCTTTGTTGTCTGGTTGGGGGGATGGGTAGCCAGAGAAGATTGCGCGGGCAGCGGCGTGGGTGAAACTTCCGCTGCCGGCTCCGGCTTCGATGATAGTGCTTCCCGGTCGGCAGCGCAGGCGCGAGAGGATGTAGCTGTAGTCTGGCGTGTAGACGACTTGTGTGCGGTGGTCGAGAGAGGATGTCCAGGATTCGGGGGTGGGCGGGAGGAGGTGGATGAAGCCTGAACCAGCTTCGATGGCGGGTCTTGGGACTGGAGAGGATGTGAGAGGCTCTTGTTTGGCTCTTTTGGGGTTTGTGGCGACGTCGTCTAGATCGGCGGCGTCGGATGTGCGTTTCTTGCTGCCGTTCTTGCCACCCGCGGCCTCATCCCCAGCCGCATCGACTGCAGCAACCACCGAAATCCCATCAATCTCGTCAATCACCTTTGATTTTCCCTCATCAACCGTCGCCGCCCCGGCAACAACGCCAACACCAACACCTTCCACCCCGCTCCCTTTCTTTCCCTTCCGGCCCCTCGTCCCCGTGTCAACCTTACTCGCCCGCACCTGACTCCCCCACTTAACCCCAATCAGCGTACTATGCGGGAAACTCCCAAACCTCGTATTCGTCACCGCTCCCTCCGCATACCCTTCATCCGCCGTCGCGAGCAGTTTCACCGGCAGCAGGGCATCACGCTTGAGGTGGAAAATGGCTAGGTTGTCAGCTTCAGCGGTGGGAGGGGCTGAGAAAAACGGGGATGGGTTGGGTTTGGTGGGTGGTCCTTTTGGCGTTGCGGATATGTCCATTGGGTCTGTTGCCATTGGGTGTTTTGTTGACGGGGTGATTATTTCGAGGTTTTTCTTTGCGCAAAGTTGCCACTGCGGACCTGGAGTTCGAGAGGATTCTTGCGTAATGCTGTGATGAGGATGCGAGTCTGTTATGCGTCTAGATGGATTTCAAGTTCGACATACAGTGTGAGGACTTGGGAAAAGAAAAATTGAGTACATCTCATTCTCTCAAGCTCTTCCACTCACTCATAATTCTCCAGCACTGACCAGGACAGGCGGGCGTGGTTGACAGTTCGGGCCGGGGACAGGCTTATCGATAAGCCACGTGCACGGGCTGCTTGCTGAGAACATGTGAAATTGGGGTGTCGACCAATGAATATTTGTTTCTACTCGACGTCTTCTTTGGTTGATCGACCAATCAATGCTTATCTAATCGCGACGATGCTCTCTCCACCGCGTCTTTCGGCTGGTGGTCCATCAAATTCATCATCAAATTCATCAATGTAGGCGGCTCAACCACGACCCCGCGGGTTCTCCAGATGCGGCTACTTTCGCTGTGCCGCGTCCCAACGGAGAAGGTGGGTGGGTAGATCTAAGTGACAGGTACCTTACCTACTGTAGGTAAGCCTCGACATGCGGCTCAACTGTACCTGGCAAAAAAGTTGACCTCACCCTACCTTACACCAGCACAACACGGCCCTTGCCTGCATCATCGCTTGGCTGTCACCACCAGAGGAAGCGACGGAGCAACAGGTAAACAATCCACCGTACCTGTAGTCTCCTACTTGCTCTCTCGTTGCCCACATCCAACAATCCTCTCCTCCGCATCAACATTACCACCCATATCCGACATCCTCCACACCTCTCGTTCCCGCCTCGATCCGCGTGAAGCATTGCTTGTCTGCATCCGTTGCTGTTCCTGTATAGATTTACTCCGCTGTCAATTGCTTCATTCCTCCGAGACTACGACATACACCGACGACCCAGCTTGCAACGACGAACAGACGGTCCGACTGAGGTGGCTCGCTGAAGAGCACATACCCAGCCTAGCAGCTGCCTCAGGACACTCACACTCATTCACGTACGTAGATATCACCCGTTGCTAGCTCTCAACATACATCAGGAACGATGCTGACGTCCGCTCAGGCTCCCTTCCCTACCACCCACCATGGCACCCCAGCAAGTCCACGACAACACCGTCCACCTCCTCCCCCTCAACGACGATGGCAGCCCTAACATCCATGGCGACCCGCCCTACATCTACCTCCCGCCCCCCAGCATCCCGCATTGGAGCATCCGCTTCGAGATCCACGGCACGAGCTCGATATGTCGGGAGGGAAGTCTTTGGGTGAACATCCCGGCCAAGGGCGAGCTGTTTGATCGGAAGAAGTTTCGGGAGTTCAAGTGAGTGCACGGCAGAGACATGGAGGGTTGCAAGGGATGACTGTGGGTGGCGAGTGCTGACTATGCGCTTCAGACTGGAGCCGAGCTTCAACAAGATGATCATCGTTGATGTTCCGGTGCACTCCGCTGGTGCCTTCAGCTACTATTGCACCTACACCCCCCTGCCGCCCTTCTCGACCAGCAACCAGGTAGACACGCCAACACCGACGAGGACGCAGTTGCATTACATCGACGTGGCACCTAGACTCCACGTCCAGAAGCAACGGGTACCACTGGATGCCGTCAGCCTCATCTCTCTCCTGTCCAAATTCATGGGCAAGTATCCCGACGACTGGGACCGCCACCTCCACGGTATCTCGGAGCGTGGGTACAACATGGTCCACTTCACACCGCTCATGATTCGGGGCGACTCCAATTCGCCATTCTCCATCTACGATCAGCACACGTTCGACAAGAGCGTCTTCCCGAACGGCGAGAAGGACGTCATGGACTTGGTCAAGAAGATGGAGGAGCAGTATGGTCTGCTCGGAATGACGGACGTCGTGCTCAACCACACGGCGAACAACAGCAAGTGGCTCGAGGAGCACCCGGAGGCGGGCTATAATATGCTTACGGCGCCGCACTTACAACCGGCGTACGAACTCGACTCGGCCTTGCTCAAGTACAGCTCGAATCTCAAGAACCTGGGCCTACCGACGGAGTTGAGGAGCGAGTCTGACTTGCTGCGCATCATGGAGGGCATGAAGGTTCACGTCATCGGCGCCATCAAGCTCTGGGAGTTCTACATCTGTGATGTTGAGAAGGACTGCCAACAGGCTGTCGCGGCGTGGATGGAGCACAGCATCGACACCGACGCTCCTCTTGATGGTGATGTGGCTGCTTGGTCATTGAAGCAAAAGGCGGACTGGCTGCGCCAGAATGCTTGCCCCGGCAAAGACAGGATGGGCCAACGCTTCCGCCGGAGTATCCAGCCCCGTCGCGCTGCTTTCATTCTCCTAAAGCTCTTCGGCAACTACAACAAGGGCATGAGCTCTGCTTCTGACGAACGTGCGGCGTACGGGACGATGCATCGCTTCCTCAACGAGTTCAACATGGAGAACTACCGGGAGTACGATGCGGATGTCTCGGCGGCCATGGAGCAGATCTTCAACCGAACCAAGTACACTCGTCTGGAGCCGCACGGTCCGAAGATGAATGATGGGAAGATCACCATCGAGTACCCGCTCATCGAAACGTACTTTACACGCTTGCCCTACAACGACACGACGAAACGCCATGACCCTGACTCCCTGGCTCTGGCCAACAATGGCTGGGTGTGGGCTGCCGACGTCATGAAGGACAATGCTGGACCAAAGTCGAAGGTCTACCTACGACGTGAGCTGATCGTCTGGGGCGACTGTGTGAAGCTCCGCTACGGCTCCGGACCGGAGGACAGCCCGTTCTTGTGGAAGTTCATGGAAGACTACACGCAGCTGATGGCGAAACACTTTGTCGGCTTCCGCATCGACAACTGCCACAGCACGCCTCTCCACGTGGCGGAGCACATGCTGGACGCAGCACGCCGGGTCCAGCCCAACTTGATGGTGGCCGCGGAGCTGTTCTCGGGCGATGAGAAGATGGACTTCCTCTACTGCCAACGTCTGGGCATCTCGTGTCTCATCCGTGAGGCGATGCAGACCTGGAGCACGGCCGAGATGAGTCGGCTGGTCCATATCAACTGCGGACGACCTATTGGGTCTTTCGAACGAGACGACGTGTCCGGCCTCGACACCCACCCTCATGCTCCTACCGAAGGCGCGCAGAAAGACGCTCAAGCCAACGGCGAGCCACCCAAGGGTCGTACGGTCATTCATCGCATCATACCGTCGAAGATTCACGCACTGCTCATGGACTGCACCCACGACAATGAGACGCCCGTCCAGCGGAGAGATGGGCGTGATACCCTAGCCAACAGTGCTCTGGTGGCTATGTGCGCGTCGGCGGCAGGCAGTGTGTTTGGCATGGACGAGTTGTACCCGCAGCTTGTCGAGTTGGTGCACGAGACGCGGCAGTATTCGTCCCCCTACAGCCAGCTCAAGCCGGGCGACAGCATGAGGATCGGGCCGACGGAGGGGACGGGTGGTGTCAAGCGTCTGATGAACCAACTGCACGCCATCATGGCCATGGACGGTTACGACGAGTCCTTTGTACACCACGAGAGCGAGTACATCACTGTCCACCGCATGCATCCCAAGAGCCGCAAGGGCTACTACTTGATCGCCCACACGGCTTTCCCAGGCTACGGCAACGGCAACGCCGGGTTCCCAAGTCAGGTGCTTGCTGGGACCAAGGCGAAGGCGTTGGGTGCCTGGAATCTGGAGGTCGACCAGAGCTCCGAGGCCAAGCAGGCTGCCGTCAACGACAAGGTGCTTCGAGGTGTCCCCTCTCACACCCACGATCTCAAGGGCGTCAAGGTGGAGCAGCGCGGTCAGGATACCGTCTTGACTGTGCCGGAGAAGTTCACTCCGGGCTCCATCGCGGTGTTTGAGACGTGGATCCCTGAGGCGGAGCACAGCGAGGGTCTGGACAAGTTCGTCACGTCCGGTGCGCGGGATGCCTTCAAGGGCTGCAATCTGGTTGATCTCAACGCCGTGCTCTACCGCGCCGATGCCGAGGAGCGCGCGAGCAGCAATGGCGCTGACGGCGTGTATGCTGTCCCCAACTTTGGACCGCTCGTGTACTGTGGCTTGCAGGGCTGGTGGAGTGTGCTGAGGGATGTCATCCTGACGAACGATCTCGGCCACCCGCTCTGCAATCACTTGCGTGATGGCCAGTGGGCGATGGACTTTATCGTCCAGCGTCTGGACAAGATGGCACAGCGCGACATCTACCGCAACCTTGCCGGACCGGCAGATTGGCTCCGAAGTCGCTTCGATGCTATCCGAAAATTGCCCAGCTTTCTCACGCCTCGCTATTTTGCGTTGATCATCAGTACGGCGCACCGGGCGGCGTTTGATCGGGGTATCGAGCAGATGAATGCGAATGTCAGGCATGGACAGCATTTCCTCAAGAAGCTGGCTATGGTCAGCGTGCAGATGCAGGGGTATATGGAGAATGCATCGTTGTGGCCAGACAAGTTGGTGCCCAGTCTGGCTGCCGGGCTGCCGCATTTCGCACAGGACTGGGCGAGGTGTTGGGGTCGCGATACCATGATTGCCATGAGGGGCCTGTTGTTATGCACTGGGCGAGCGGCGGACGCCAAAGAGCATCTGCTGTGTTTTGCTAGCTTGGTCAAGCATGGCATGATTCCGAATCTGCTGGGGAGCAGCAAGTTGCCACGCTACAACAGCCGCGACTCGGTTTGGTTCTTCCTTCAGAACATCCAGGACTATGTCAACCTGGTGCCCGGCGGCTCGAAGATTCTCCAGGAGAGGGTCAAGAGACGCTTCCTCCCCTACGACGACACCTGGTTTGCCTGGGACGACTCGCGGGCGTACAGCAAGGACAGCTCGGTCGAGGATGTGATTCAGGAATGTCTGCAACGGCATGCTAGCGGCCTGCACTTCCGCGAGTACAATGCCGGGCCCGCCCTCGACAGCCAGATGAAGGACGACGGCTTCAACGTCGACATCGAGGTCGACTGGACCAACGGCATCATTTACGGCGGCAACGAGCACAACTGCGGTACCTGGATGGACAAGATGGGCGAGTCGGCCAAAGCCGGCAACAAAGGCGAGCCAGGCACCTCCCGCGACGGCGCCCCAGTCGAAATAACAGGTCTGCTGTACAGCGCGCTCAAATGGGTCGCCGACCTCAAAGCCGCCGGCCACTTCAAATACGACGGCGTCACGTCCAATCAAGGCAAACTCGTCACCTACGCCGCCTGGCGCGATGTGCTCCACGCCAACTTCGAACACGCCTACTACATCCCCCTTGACGTCGCCGACTTCCCGCAATACGACATCGACGCCAAAATCGTCAACCGCCGCGGCATCTACAAGGACGTGCACCGCGGCCGCAAAGTCTACCGCGACTACCAGCTCCGCCCCAACTTCTGCATCGCCATGGTCGTCGCCCCAGACCTCTTCAATCCCACGCACGCCCTCAACGCCCTCAGCGCCGCCGACTCTTACCTCCGCGCCCCGACCGGCATGGCCACGCTCGACCCCAGCGATCTCGAATATCACCCGGACTACCTCAATTGGGACGACAGCTCCAACTTCCAAACGGCCAAGGGACGCAATTACCATTCCGGACCCGAGTGGTTGTGGCCTACGGGCTTCTTTTTGAGGGCCCTGTTGAAGTTTGATCTCATGAGACGTACGACGAGGGAGGGGAGGGTCGAGGCTTTTCAGCTGGTTTCCAGGAGGTTGGCTGGGTGTATGGAGATGATTCGCCAGTCGCCTTGGGCGGGTTTGACGGAATTGACGAATGGAGGCGGGAAGGAGTGTGCGGACTCGGTGAGTTTTTGTTTTCTTTCCCCTTTTCCCTCCTTTTTTTCGTAACCCCCTCTTTGTTTGTTGTTACCCCCCTTTGGCGGATTGTCCTTGGTTTGGACGGGGTCGTTTGTCTCTGAAGGGCACGGCGTCGAGAAATTGGCTCTTTTTTGCTGACTTGGGATTGTGTGAAAACTTTACAGTGTCCGACTCAAGCGTGGTCTGCGAGTTGCATAATAGACCTTTATGATGACGCTAGTCGGTATAGCCTTGAGGTGCCGACGTCGCTGCGGGGGCAGCAGCACTAGAGTGCTTGTTCTTCTTTCTTCTTTCTCTTTTGCCTTTTTTCTTTTTTTGATGGGGGAAGGCAGGAGAAGGCAGGACGAGGCGAGGCAAGACAGGACGGGACAAGACGGGACAGGACAGGACGAGGCAGGACAAGAAGACGAGTTGAGCTGGAGATGGACGACAGGCCGGCCGGCTTTGAGACGACGACGACGGCAGGCTTTTGAGATGAGCGACCTTCCGTGGTTCTTTTACTTGCGGACATCTCTGGTGCTTTCGGATCGTTGGGGCTGGCGGGCTTTGTCTGCATTTTTGCATTGCACTTTTGCATTGGTGAGCCTGCGGGAAAAGGGATGGGATGCGTTTACCTATGACCAGAAACATGGAGCTGGAGGTGTGTGTGGATCGTGGATTGTGGATTGTGGACCGTTTGCTGCTTGCTGAGTTTGGGCTTGACTTTACTTACCTGAGTATCATCCCTTTTCCCTCATCCTTGGGAGGAGAGGGTTTCCGAGAGACATGCCTTGTGGAACGCACCTAGTTAGATGGATAGATTGGTGTACATGGAGCGATGGAGAGATGGATACATGGAGAGAGATCGACTCAAGTCAATTTTTTTTTTCTCTTTTTTTTTTTGTAATCACTGCTGAGAGCGATTGGGGTTTTCTTCTGTTTTCCTCCCGTTT